>JALGBA010003939.1:0-42500 GCA_023970755.1 Azemiops feae
GGGTCCTTGGTGTTCTTTAAGCTTGGTGATTTTCTCACAGACATTTCATGACCCAACTAGGGAACATCATCACTGCGAGAATGGGGTTTGTGGAGAGGAGGAGGAGAAGAAGAACTGTGGGGTCCATGTTGCTCTCTGAACTTGGTTGGTTTTTTGCAGAGGTTTCACGACCCAACTATGCAACATCATCAGGGCTAGAAGAGATTGTAGGTTTGCTTTTATATATATATATATATATATACTAACAGTTGTCTTGTCAGACTTGGTGGGAGTGTTCCTTAGGCTGTTGTTTACTGAGTTGGTAGTTCCTTGATTGGGGTATTGTATTGGGAGGGCAAAGCCCAGTTTTGGAGGGGGAAAACCGACACGCAACCCCCATTCTGTGGACACCCCTACCTCAACCACGAAAGGCAAAGTTTTAAAAAGCCTCCCTGAATGCCACTGAAGGGGGAGGCGGAAAATCAATTCTGCTGCAAACTTCGAGGTGACCCCCTTAGCGAAGAAAAGGTGGGCAGGTTTGACAGCCCTAACCTCTCCCCTCCCAATCTCCTGAATTGCCTTCTTCTGCCAAGGAGTTACAAACCCATTTGGCACCGTCAAAGACAATAAGTGGCCTTCAGCTTTGTATTGGCACTGTCAACCAGATGATTTATGGACCGCAGCCTAGCACACAGTGTGTGTGTCCCCCAACCTTCCTCCACCCCGCCTCACTAAGGCCTCCTCTAATTCATCTTCGACACATTTTAATGATTACAGCCCTAAAACATTTGGTGAAACCAGAAGGCGAGACCTCCAGCCCGCTTTCAGCAGAGACAAATCCCACCGCCCGGCTTTCGATTTGTACCAGCATGTCTGAGTGGCACCGGGAGCTCAGCTCAACAAAAAAAAAGTTATCGGCAGGCAACACAACAGCAGCATAACAATTTGACGGCTGGAAAGCAAAACAGTGACTGGAGCTGCGACTTGCTGCTGTGCCCCAAATGCCTTCTGCATTTCCCCACGCTGTTTCTTTGCAATTGTGTATGTGTGTGTGTGTGTGTGTGTGTTCGGGTGTGTGTTCGGGTGTGAAGGGGGAATTGCAGAACATTGATGACATTTCAAAAGCCAGGAATATGTTAAGGTCCTCCCCGTTCTGACACCATCGTTTCCTAGCATTAAGCCTGTTTTTAAAAAAAAAAAATAACCCACAAATTTTCTAACTTGGCTTGTTTTGAACTGTGATGTTAATACGGATACTGCTTGGGTTACCCGCCCCCCCCCTCCAGTTCATTTCAAAGTTACAATGGCACTAAAAAAAAAAAGTGATTTGCACACTTAACAACTGTTGCAGCATCTCCATGGTCATGTGAGCAAAATTTGGGCACTTGGCAACCATATTTACAATTCGTTGCAGCATCCTGAGGTCATGTGATCACCGTTTGCAATCTTCCCAGCCGGCTTCTGACAAACCAACATCAAAAGGGGGAAGCCAGATCCGCTTAACAACCACGTGATTCACTCAACAACTTCAAGGTTTCGCTTAACAAATGGCTGCGGGACTTGGGTTTGGCTAGTCTAAAGAAAAGAAGAAATAGGGGTGACTTGATAGCAGTCTTCCAGTATTTGAGGGGCTGCCACATAGAAGAGGGGGTCAAATTATTCTCCAAAGCACCAGAAGGCAGGCCAAAAAACAATGGATGGAAACTAATCAAGGAGAGAAGCAACCTGGAATTAACAAGAGACTTCCTAAAAAGCTAGGACAATTAACCAGTGGAACAGCTTGCCACCAGAAGTTGTGGGTGCTCCATCACTGGAGGCTTTTAAGAAGAGACTGGACAGTCACTTGTCTGAAATGGTATAAGATCTCCTGCTTGAGCAGGGAGCTGGACTAGAAGGCCTCCAAGGTCCCTTCCAGCTCTGTTCTATTCTGATTGTGATCTTGGAATGCATCAAATGAGGTTTTAACTAGTGTGATTCATTTGGCTGGACAAGTTATTGCACTCTCTCTTAGTCACTTCTCCTTCACAGATGTGTAACTGTGTGGGTAGGTGTCTGTCTTTATGGACTGTGTATGCTAATTGGGACCGAAAGTCATTTTAAAAGTCATTTTAAAAACATGCCAAGAGCTTGAAATCTTTCTCAAAACCCAACTGTGCTCTATTTTAAGTTACAGCGGAGGTAGGAAGGGGAACTAAACAGGAGGTTTTGGATTGCAGAAATGGCAAGGTTCAAATGAGAAACTCATCAGATACTAGGGGGAAAAAAAGATCAAGGTTTCTGGATTACATTTTAAAGGTATTTGTCATGTTGTTTTTCCTCCCTCTGAATCCTTCAGGGGAATTAAATTTCTTCCAAGATATAATTAGGGAAGAGAGATGTTTCTGGTGGGTGTGGAGGAACTGCTATACATCACTTATATCAATTATCTCTCCAGGTAGCTTGGTTCAGTGGATGTCTGTTTCCTCAAGGAGCTCGCCAATATCTACCCAAACTTTTTCTGACAAATCTACGTTGAGAATTGCAGGCTTTTAAGTTGGAGGACCTTTCCCAGCTTCTCTGACCAATAGACAGGGTTGGGTCCTGTAACGGAAGAGGAGGTGGTAGGTTCTGTCAAGATCAGTTATGGAAACTATTACTACGGGAGAATAGTAGCCCTTGATCCTTTCTATTGTCTTAGCAATGGCAACATAACAGTCAACCAAAAGGACCTTCGTATTGACCTAGCAAGACTCTGTCTAAGTGTCAAGGTTTGGATGATCCCAAAGAAGCACAGCTGAGGCAGTCCAAATCCCTAATGCAAAACTTTATTGAGCTCAGCATATCGGCACTGATGAATAGGAAACCAGCTCTGGCGAAAACGGTGCCAGAACAGTAAAGTTTCTAATAATGATGATGATGATGATGATGATGATGATGATGATGATGATGATGATGATGATGATGATGATGATGATGATGATGATGATGATGATGATAATAATAATAATAATAATAATAATAATAATAATAATAATAATAATAATAATAATAATGATGATGATGATGTGGCAAAGGCAAGCAAGGGTAGTACCAATAGTAATAGGCACCTTGGGTGCAATCCCAAAACAACTGGAGCACCACTTGAACACCATTGGCATTGACAAATTCGCCATTAGTCAATTGCAAAAGGACTAAATTTGGGGTTTTGAACTGAGAACCTAACCTCAGGCACTCTAAACTGCCAGCCAGGCTTGCAGGAAGGGTCAAGTGAGGATCTAGCTTGGAGTCCTTGCACGGCTACAAGCAGCATAAGGGTAACCTGCCCCAAGATCCCCTTGTCATTCCCAGGGGAAGGCAAGTGGTTTGGGGAGAGTCTTGTAACATAGGTGGGAGACAATAAAGTTGTTTACTTTTGCTCTTCACTAGTAGCTCTGGCTGTTTGCACCTGACATATACCTTCTGCCCTTAGCTGGCTCTAAAGTTTCCCACACTCTTTTATTGGCTGGTTCAGGCAGGAGAATTGCTTCCTACGGTGATCGGGTTCCCCCCCTGCCCCTAAAGGGAATTTGTTAATCACAACTCTATTTTCTGAAAGTGCAAAGCTCTTATTCCATTTCACCTCTCTATGATAGATGAAGGAGTGCAGTTCTCTTAAAGTTCTGGACTGTTATTTAATAGAAATTGTGGGGCATTGTTTTTTTTTTTTGCCTTTCGCCTTTCTGGTGTTAAGTATCAGATCAATCCATTACTCTTTGTCCGAGTTGTTTTCTTTCAGCAAGCTTTTCCTGTCTCTTCTTTATTCACTCCACTCTATCCTTTCTTGTTTCCTTCCTTCCTTCCTTCCTTTTATTGGGATCAGGGACATTTCAGGGCAACCACGGCAGAGTTCACGAAAGGGGGCAAACACATCAAGCACTCTCTAAATAAAAGCACCACAGCATTGTTACCGGGGAACAAACACATTTCTGCCAATGAAATGGCTCACGGGGGCCATTCTCCCATCCTCAGACCTGTCTTGGCAAATATCAAACGGTCAAGTATGTGGAATGCTACTTTGAAATGCGGATGCTCAGACCTCTACCTCAATACGTTATTTGTAAAAGTAACAAAGGCGGAAATAAATAAAATATAAATAAATGATTCCACCAGGTCACGATTCCCACTAGGCACTAGAAATAAGGAGAACTTTCCTGACAGCGAGAACAATCCACCGATGGAACAGAAGTTGCCTTCAGAAGTTGTGGGAGCTTCACCACTGGAAGCTTTCAAGAAGAGACTGGACGGCCATCTGTCAGAAATGGTGTAGCATCTCCTGCTTGGGCAGGGTGGTGGTGGTGTTGGACTAGATGACCTACACAAGGTCCCTTCCAACTCTGTCATTCTATTCTATTAGCAGCAATATGGAAAGAAATCACGAAGTCCTTCGCACTCAAGGCAGAAAGTCAAGGAACCTGTAGCCCCGTTGAGGAATACATAGTTTGTGTAAGATGGAACCGGCGTACACCCTTCTTCCTCCCAATGGAACTAAAATAACCAACATCACATTCCACCTTTGAAAATTTCAGTCTACTCTAGCGGCCTGCAACCTTTTGGGCACCAGGGACCAGTTCCATGGAAAGAGGTTTTTCCACGGACTGGAGAGGGCATGGTTTTGTGTGCTGCCTGCATCCCGCGGATGGGGGGCTTTGCTTGTTTGTGCGGCCCGGTGCAGGTCCACAGAGCGGGGGTTGGGGACCCCTGCTCTACTACAGGAACGATTCAATACGGTTTTAGGAAAAAAATATATTGTAGGCTACAACCTATAACCCCCTTATTTCACCCCTGCCCGGCTAAAAAATCTTCAAATTACCTGCAGCAAATTTTCCATAGCTTGATTCTGAGATACATGTAAATCTATTTATCTGTCTATCTATCTGTTGGTACCTCTCTCTCTCTCTCCCTTTTTAAAAAAAAATAAAAATAAAATAAACTCCGTGGGAATCTTGAGGTACAAATTTCACGAGCCCAAAGGTCTTTTCCCCATTTTAGTTTCTTATTGTAGCACAAACTTTTGCACGCCAATAAAAATGAACTGTGCGTTTCCTCCGGCAATCCAGGAGAGCAAACCTTTAAATAAATATTATAGCGTAAGAAGGAATTGGTGTCATGGCTGCTATTTTCTCCGCTCTCAGATTTATTGCCTCGGAAAAATGAAATCTTATTTTATACCCCCTTTTATCTATCAGCAATTGGAACATATGGCTTCAGACATAAATTGGTTCTTCGGCTGATATGCTTTTCTTGAAACCTTGAAGAGAGCAATGTGGCTATGTATCTTTATTTATTTATTTAATGTACTTCGACAGTCTTTCCACCCGGATTCTTTTCAAGCCCGGATCTGTTATTTTCGGCATGTCAGGGCTGCACGGGGTGACAAAATTGGGAAGGTGGGAAGAGCAAATGATGACAAAAGAAAACCTTGGGAGTTGCAGCAAAAACGTTGAGGAGAGCCTAGTTCACCAGGATAAGCATCATTAATCTCAGATCTTCAATTCAGTCCTTTAGAAGTCTACCGAAGGGGCCTTGGCTGCTCACAGAGGGACAGAGAGGATGTTGGTTTCGGGAGACGGTTATTGCTCAAAATCAGAAAGGAAACTAGAGTAAGACTGAAGGAAACAGGCGCTTTGACCTATTCAAGGGGATGTTATATTATCAATTAGATGTTTGAATATGGTTAAGAATAGATTGCTAGAAATAGAAGAATTAGTAGCAACTGTGAGAGGGATCTCGGAGTCCTAGTGGACAATCCCTTAGATATGAGCCAGCAGTGTGCTGCAGCTGCCAAAAAAGCCAACGTAGTGCTGGGCTGCATTAACAGAGGGATAGAATCAAGATCACGTGAAGTGTTAATACCACTTTACAAGCCCTTGGTAAGGCCACACTTGGAATACTGCATCCAGTTTTGGTCACCACGATGTAAAAAAGATGTTGAGACTCTAGAAAGAGTACAGAGAAGGGCAACAAAGATGATTAGGGGACTGGAGGCTAAAACTTAGAAGGAACGGTTGCTGGAATTAGGTATGTCTACTTTAATGAAGAGAAGGACTCGGGGCGACATGATAGCAGT
The DNA here is from genome assembly GCA_023970755.1 of Azemiops feae. Taxonomy (NCBI): domain Eukaryota; kingdom Metazoa; phylum Chordata; class Lepidosauria; order Squamata; family Viperidae; genus Azemiops; species Azemiops feae. The sequence continues at coordinate 6,065 of JALGBA010003939.1, forward strand.
GTTCCAATATCTCAGGGGCTGCCCCAAAGAAGAGGGAGTCAAGCTCTTCTCCAAGGCACCTGAAGGCAAGACAAGAAGCAACGGATGGAAACTAATCAAGGAGAGAAGCAACCTAGAACTAAGGAGAAACTTCCTGACAGTTAGAACAATTAACCAGTGGAACAATCTGCCTCCAGAAGCGGTGAATGCTCCAACACTGGAGGTTTTTAAGAAGAGACTGCCTGATCAGGGGTTTGGACTAGATGACCTCCAAGGTCCCTTCCAACTTTATTGTTATTGTTATTGTTATTGTTATTGTTATTGTTATTATTAGGTAGATAGGATTTGTAATCAGAATATCATATCTTGGTATGAAAAGGGAAATAAGAATAAGAACTTTGAATAAGGGAAGCTTTTGGTTACCCAAATAGAACTGGTTCTGAAATTATAAATGATTGGGATATTTTGAACATGGACGGGGAGTCAAAATTGAAAAAAAGCGAAAATAGGATATAGACTGAATAAATGGATACTGAGTGCAAAAGCAATTAAGATATGCTTTGGTTAGTAAAGATATTCTAAACTGATATTATTGACACTATTAGAAAAATGTAACAAATGTTGATAGGCAATTGTATATTTACTAACAACAATAAGAATTGCATTTGCTTGGTGTGGAAAAACGTCTATTACCAGAATAAGAGAGGATGTACTGGGGGGTGTAATATCGGATTTAGTTTGAAGAAGCTAACATGTACCACAGAATCACTCATGGACTCAGTCATCAGGTTGTCTATTAGGCACTTGATTGTAAAAATAGAAAATTAATAAAATATTTATAAAAAGAAAGAAAGGAAACTGTTTTGGCCTGTTCTGAACAGTAGACGGAAAGATGGAGGTGGAGAGATGAGAGAGAGAGAGAGAGAGAGAGATTCATAAGCACATCTTCTGCAATTCTGAAGTTAAAGTGGAAAAGCAGAAATAAACCTCCACTTTGAAAGAGATCTTTTGATGTTTCTCCTACTGAAGCTCTGCGCTTCCATTTTAAAGAAAAGAACTACTTGCTAACATTTCCAGTTTTTTTACAGTAGGCTATTACATTGTGGAGTTGTAGAGATTTTTTACAAGCCTATCAAGTCAGTCATTGACTTTTTTTCACAGAACATAAAAAAGGAACGAAGGCACAGTCCATAAAATAAAAAAAACACACCAGTAACTTAAACCCACCTTTCTATGAAATGCACTTCTTTCAATACCAACCGACTCCTAGCTTGATAGACAGAGACAGGAAAGGGAATTCTCACAGCTGAACCTAATCTGGAGCACCAGCCTTCAGGCCAATTAGATCAGAGTTTGCACAAAAAAAAAAGCCAATCAGGTGTAATCTGATCGTTAGCCCCTATTATTCACACTAATGGCAGATTATTCCTGTAATGATTTTCCTAACTAGCTAAGCAACAAACAGATTAACCCCTCTGAATGGAAGTTCCAGAGAAGTCATTTGTGTTTCCTTGGTGATACAGACACTGCTACACAGCCGTTTGTTTTAGAAAGAGTTTGGCAAACTCTTGAAATAATAATATGTGATTCCAGATGATCAGATTTTGTTCCAGTATCTGAGGGGCTGCCACAAGCGAGAGGGGGTCAGGTTGCTCACCAGAGCACCAGAGGGAAGGACGAGAAATGGTGGTTGGAAACTGATCAAGGAGAGAAGCAACCTGGATCTAAGGAGAAACTTCCTGACAGTGAGGACAATTAACCAGTGGAACAGCTTGCCTCCAGAAATCGTGGGCGCTCCATCACTGGAGGTTTTTAAGAAGAGACTAGACAAGATTCTATTCTATTCTATTCTATTCTATTCTATTCTATTCCATTCCATTCCATTCCATTCCATTCCATTCCATTCTATATTTTCTTTATTCTATTGTATTCTATATTTTCTTTATTCTATTCTATTCTATTCTATTCTATTCTATTCTATTCCATTCCATTCCATTCCATTCCATTCTATATTTTCTTTATTCTATTCTATTCTATTCTATATTTTCTTTATTCTATTCTATTCTATTCTATTCTATTCTATTCTATTCTATTCTATTCTATTCTATTCCATTCCAGTCCAGTCCAGTCCAGTCCAGTCCAGTCCAGTCTAGTCTATTCTATTCAAGACACTGGCAGGTGGTTCCATTCTGGGGAATGTTGGCAAACACAGATAAGTCCTTGATTTATCACCACAATTGGGTTATAAACAACTTCTGTGGCTAAGTGATGATGTGGTCATGAGGTGGAGTCATGCTTGATTTTTATGACCTTTTTTGCGGCAGTTGTTAAGTGGATCAGCATGGTCGCCAGGCAGATGCACCTCCCCCCCCATTGACCTTGTGGGTTGGAATCACCTCTGCGGGAAGGTTGCAAATATCAATCCCAGGGTCCTCGGACATGGCAACGGTCATAGCCAGTTGTCTATTCCAGGAGAATTGAATCAGTTTGACTTGGGGGAGTCTTGAGCTTAATTTCATTTTCTTCTGGTTATTTGGTGGGGTAATAAAAAAAAGGAAATTAATCCCACTGGAGGATTAATAGACCTATTTTACTACTTAGTTCTCTCGTCCTCTCTTTTTTAAAAGAGATAATTTGCTGATCTAACTTAATAGCTGAATGTGGGGAGGTTGAAGGTGTTTTCAGATTTAAACAGACTGGTGTTAAGCCAATAAAGTTCTAGGAAGGTAGAACTTCCTTCCTTCTCCTTCCTTCCTTCCTTCCTTCCTTCCTTCCTTCCTTCCTTCCTTCCTTCCTTCCTTCCTTCCTTCCTTCCTTCCTTCCTCTTCCCTCTGCTTCCTTCTTCCTCTGTCCCTCTTTCCTTCCTTGCCTTCCTTCCTTCCTCTCTCCCTCTCCTTCCTTCCGTCCCTTCTCCTCTCCCTTATGGCCTTCCATTCTTCCTTCCTTCCTTCCCTCCTCCCCTTCCTTATGTCTTCTTCCCTTCATCCTTCCTTCCTTCCTTCCTCTTCCCTCTGCTTCCTTCCTACCTCTGTCCCTCTTTCCTTCCTTGCCTTCCCTTCTTCATCTCTCCCTCTCCTTCCTTCCTTCCCTTCTCCCCTCCCTTATGTCCTTCCATTCTTCCTTCCTTCCTTCCTCTTCCTCTCTTCCTCTCTTTCGTTCTTCCTCTCTCCCTCTCCTTCTTTCCTTCCTTCCTTGTCTTCCTTCTCTTTCTCCCTTTTCAGAATTTCTCCTTGTCAGCTTTTGTACTCGGGATCCTTTAGGGGAGACAGGTTCAAAATTGCCAGTTGTGCAGGGAAAAAGAGAGTGTAATTTCTCTTCCATTTGTCTCAGGAAGGCAAATATTAATATGCAAAGAGAGATATAATTTACCACCAGCTATGGAAGCCAGATCGCTCTGTAGTGTTCAGCATTAAAAAGAGAGAGAGAGAGAGAGAAAGTTAGATAGCTAGATTGGAGCTATAATTTATACATTTAAAGATTTAGAGGGAAAAGGTGGTGGTGGGGGGGAAGCAACTTACTTTTTTTTTTTTCATTATTGAAATTAAAACTTCAGCAAAGCCTCTTTTCCAACCCTTGAGAGCCTCTTTTCTTTATGGCGTGAAAAGAATAATGCTGGTTCATCACCTACTCTGGCTTGCAATGGAAGGCAACTGGTGCTGGGCGGGAATCAAATTGAAATTTCTCTCCTTATTTCAGGACAAGGAAACATACTAGGGTGTGTGTGTGTGTGCAGGGTCAGTACAACTGATCTGATTTTAAAAGTATATATATTTACAGGGCTTAGAGAATGCTCCCTTCTGCCAACTATCAATCTGAATTGAATTGGAAGGGACCTTGGAGGTCTTCTAGTCCATCCCCCTGCTCAAGCAGGAGACCCTATACCATTCCAGACAAATCACCGTCCAATCTCTTCTTAAAAACCTCCAGTGATGGAGCTTACAGCTTTAGGTGCTGTTTTTCTAATTTTGCTTTCCTAATCTAATTTGGCTTGTGTGGGGAAGCCAGCCAGCCCCACCCCCAGAGAAAGGAATATTTTGGGGGATATTAAAAAGGCAGAATATTATATTTCCCCAAAGTAATAATGGGAGAAAATCTTCCCCCAAGCAGAAATGCAGATTTGGCAATTCTTTCAGAAAGACTGTAGCCAGGAAGCTTGGAGCTGATGAGATTAGAAAGACAAAGACCCCTTAAAATCTATATCCCCCACCCAAACTCTAAAGACATGACCTTTAGGACATAATAGGATTAACCCACCACCATCAAAATACCAAAAGGACAAGCTCAAAAGCTCAGGTCAAAGTTCATGCCACAGGAACAGGAAACAACTCCAAACACAAAAGCCCAAGAAGGTATAAAAACCCACCACTCCCAGCTGCTCCAGAGCCACATGTCTTGTGGTTCTGCTCTTCAATAAACTACAACCTTCTTTTTAAAGCAGTCTCCATTTTGTTTATTCCCGGCTTGGACTGGACCCTGATGAAGATTGTTCTTTCAGCAGTTTAGCACAATGCGTGACCATGTCTTTGTATGTACGGTCCTTTTGCACATCTGACTGAGTGGCATGAAAATGCTAACAATTTGTATAATTGGGAAGCATAATTTTCCATCATTCAGCTGTCCACGCTGGGGCAAAACAGAATCGCTTTGCTCCCTTCCCTCTTTACTTCTGTAAACCCAGATCAAAGTCCAGAGAGGCATGGTTGAACCAAACTTCATCCACACTGATTTTTACAAGGCTTTTATTTCACATCAATGGGCTGATTTGAGGCCTACTGATCTTTAATTGCAACGATCCATTTTCACATGGGCTTTAGGAGCGATTTTTATGCGCAGCGAACCAGTTACGTGACATGGATATAATAATAAATATCTCTCTACGCGCAGTTCAGGTAAAAGAAGGCAAAATAGTTCTAACCAATTGTCTAGGGCAAATGTCCTGATGGGTCCTGCCTTTGAATTAAGCTCATTTAAAAAAAAAAAAAAGCATGAAGCCAAGGATGTATTAGCTTAGCTAAGAGTAGGAATAGTAAGCCCTGGTGAATCAGAACATTCAACCGGGAGCCCATCTAATAGGAATTCAAGATTTCTCCTCCCGAGAACATCCACCAACCCGTCAGAGTGGAATCCAGAATGCCGAGCAACTGGAATTAAGGAGCTAAATAAGAGTCACAGATATCTGATCTTGAGAACATCAAGGTAGAACAGACCCCCAGCATGTTCATGAGATAGATTAGAGTAGTACATCTACATCTTCATCTTTAACTCCCCTTCTTCTTCTTCTTCTTCTTCTTCTTCTTCTTCTTCTTCTTCTTCTTCTTCTTCTTCTTCTTCTTCTTCTTCTTCTTCTTCTTCTTCTTCTTCTTCTTCTTTCTTCTTTCTTCTTTCTTCTTTCTTCTTTCTTCTTTCTTCTTTCTTCTTTCTTCTTTCTTCTTTCTTCTTTCTCTTCTTCTTCTTCTTCTTCTTCTTCTTCTTCTTCTTCTTCTTCTTCTTCTTCTTCTTCTTCTTCTTCTTCTTCTTCTTCTTCTTCTTCTTCTTCTTCTTCTTCTTCTTCTTCTTCTTCTTCTTCTCCTCTTCATTTTCATCTATCCATCTGTCTATCCATCTATCATCTCCATCCATATCTGTCTACATCTATGTATCTATTATAGCTATCTCTAGATCTCTTTTCATCTCTCTGTCTATCTATCTATCTATCTATCTATCTATCTATCTATCTATCTATCTATCTATCTATCTATCTATCTATCTATCTATCATCTGTCTATCATCTTTCCCTCTCATCTATTTATACATACATACATACATACATACACACACACACACACATACATACATACATACGTACTCATTGGTATCTAGGAGGCTCCAGTGAGTTACTTTAGTGAGCATTCAATTTCCTGAGGTTCCTTTGAACAAATACATGGCAGTCTTTGATGCCACATTTCCCTTAAGCAAAGCTAATTTCAAGTAACGTTGTGCAGAAGGCTTCTCCCATGCCAGTCAATGCTAATTCCACTGGTGTTTGATGCCTGAAATAATTCAAAGTTGATATTCATTTATAGTGTTTAATAAAACCAGGGGGGAAGTGGGTGGGTTGTTTTTTTTTAGTGATGGAACTTCATTTTTCTTATCTCCACTAAGTTGCTTCACAATGACTAGGATTTCACCGGAAACTAAAATGGATGGTTTGAGGATTGCACATGAGTTCAAGATAGTCATTATTAACCTTTATTTTTTTAATTAAAAAAAAGAGAGAGAGTCAGCTCTCGGCCCCCAACTGAAAGTCAAACTGTAATAAATGCCGGCGTTATTTTATTTTTATTTATGCCAGGAAAAGATAATTAAATGTCCCTAAAACAAATGTTCTCTGCATGAATTTTGGAATTTTAACAGTGAATATGCTCCTCCGGGAAAGGGAGGAAAGAATCCAAGATAAGTCACATTAATAAAATGTACCAACTGGACTATACTTTTTAGTGATGGATGATTTAGATTTATTTGATGCTGTGGGTGTTCCAAGGTTTTCCTCTCTCCCTGTTACAGTTTGCCTTATTATGCAGATTTGAGCTAATGTGAGAGATAGCAAAGGAAGGGAGGGAGGGAGGGAGGAAAAGAGGGAGGGAGGAAGAGAGGGAGGGAGGAAGGAAGGAGGGAAGGAAGGAAGGAAGGAGATGAAGAAGGCATAAGAGAGATAGCAAAGGAAGGGAGGGAAGGAGGGAGGGAGGAAAAGAGGGAGGAAGGAAGGAAGGAAGGAGGGAGGGAAGGAAGGAAGGAGATGAAGAAGGCATAAGAGAGATAGCAAAGGAAAGGAGGGAGGGAGGGAGGAAAAGAGGGAGGGAGGAAGGAAGGAAGGAAGGAGGAGGAGGGAAGGAAGAGATAAGAAGGCATAAGAAGGATAGCAAAGGAGGAGGGAGGGGAGGGAGGGAGGAAGGAGGGAAGGAAGGAAGGAAGAGGGAAGGAAGGAAGGAGATGAAGAGGCATAAGAAGAGCAAGGATGGAGGGAGGAAGAGAGGGGGAGGAAGGAGGAAAAGGAAGGAAGGCGGAAGTGAAGAAGGCATAAGAGAGAGGAAAGAGGAGGGCAAGGGGGGCAGAGAAGGAGAGATAGAGAGGGAGGGAGGAAGGAAGGAATGGAGGGAGGGGGAGGGGAGGGAGGAGAGAGAAGAGGGGAGGAGGAGGGGGAAGAGGGAGAGAGGGAGAGAAAGGAGGAAGGAAGGAGGAAGAAAAGGAAGAAAGGAGAGATGAAGCGAAGAAGACATAAGAGAGATAGGAAAAGGAGGGAGGGAGGAAGAGGAGAGAGAAGGAGAGAGAGGGAGGGAGGGAGGAAGGAATGAAGGGAGGGGGAGGGAGGGAGGGAGGGAAGAAGAGAAAGAGAGAGGGAGGGATGGATGGAGGAAGGAAGAAAGGGAGAGAGGGAGGGAGGGAAGGAGGAAGGAAGGAAGGGAGGGAGGAAGGGAGGGAGGAAGGAAGGAAGGAAGGAAGGAAGGAAGGAAGGAAGGAAGGAAGGAAGGAAGGAAGGAAGGAAGGAAGGAAGGAAGGAAAATGAAAATTTCAGCCTCTCATTCTGCAGCATTATTTTATGACCGGCCACTGCAAGGGCTGTGCCTCTAAAAATATTAGAGGTGGCGCCCGGCCACCAAAGCCATTTCTCATTTGAGGATATTGCCATTAGGAAGAGCGCGTCTACCATTTATCACGGACATTTGGCAGCTCAGCTGACACTAAGAGAGATGTCACAGCAAAGCAAGAAAAAGAACCCCAGGCATCGTCCCAAAACATTTTCATCCTTGCAGGTTCACTGCATGCAGAAACAACACGCCGGAGCAAGTTCATCCCAAACTCTCGGGAGTTAGCAGACGGGTCTTCTCTCCCTTCGCCAGAGATCCATTCCTCCTGACGCCGACCCAAATTTGGATTTCCCCCGCGCTACAGATTCCCCTAGATCTCCTCTCTTGCATCTCTGATGTCATCTGTTTTGCAGAGAACCCAATTCATTCATTCATTCAACCAGCCAGCTTTGTGCCCCTTGTCCCGTAGGTGAGGTTGATCCATTTTTCTCCAGTTGAACGTTCCACTCTGATGGCGACCGGAACGCCTTGGCTAACCAACCAGAATGATAGCCACGAATCCCAACAGACACATTTTACAAAACTATATCGGTTGGCGATGAAATAACAGGGGGAAAATAATGAATCCTTTTGTCAAAATCTTGGCAAACGGAGACTAAAGCATCTTTGCTCCTCCGGTTGACGATGGACTCTCTCCGTCACAGCTCCTTCTTTGGCGGCTAACCTGCGATCATAATATCAGGCGTGGCTTACATTTTTGTGATAATATATATATATATATATATTATAGCCACGAATCCCAACAGACACATTTTACAAAACTATATCGGTTGGCGATGAAATAACAGGGGGAAAATAATGAATCCTTTTGTCAAAATCTTGGCAAACGGAGACTAAAGCATCTTTGCTCCTCCGGTTGACGATGGACTCTCTCCGTCACAGCTCCTTCTTTGGCGGCTAACTTGCGATCATAATATCAGGCGTGGCTTACATATTTGTGATTATATATATATATATATATATTATAAGCAGTGGCTGAAAGGGAAGAGCTGAGAATTTTCCTGCTCGGGACCAGTGATTCTGCATGGGAATATCAGAGGACTATTAAGGAGTTTTGTGGTAGGTGAACTCATGTTGAGGATGGTAGCCTGCAAAGATTGTTGCAGCAGCAAAGCGTTCTCTTCGGATGCCGTGGTTCTGTTTGGTGGGAGATGCTGATCTACTGAGAGAGAATCAATAAAAATGCTTTGATCTCCTTCGCTTGATTTTCACACAAGTGACCCCTATCAACTCCAAGCGTTATCTCTTGTGTGCCTTTTTTCTAGAGAGAGGACCTCTGGATCTCCTGAGTTATCTTCTAGCATTCCCAGCAGGGGACAATCCCGGTTAGAAAATCTAGAAGTCCTGAATTCCAAGATTCGGGATCAGCAAAATAGGTCCATCTAGAAAGGCTGAGCACCAAAGAATGGAGGCCTTTGAACTCTGGTGCTGGAGAAGACTCCTGCGAGTCCCCTGGACTGCAAGGCCATCAAACCGGTCAGTCCTAGAGGAGATCAACCCCGACTGCTCTTTAGAAGGCCAGATCCTGAAGTTGAAACTCAAGTACTTTGGCCACCTAATGAGAAGGAAGGACTCACCGGAGAAGAGCCTGATGCTGGGAAAGATGGAGGGCAATAGAAGAAGGGGACGACAGAGAATGAGGTGGCTGGATGGAGTCACTGAAGCAGTAGGCGTGAGCTTCAATGGACTCCAGGAGATGGTAGCGGACAGGAAGGCCTGGAGGAACGTTGTCCATGGGGTCGCGATGGGTCGGACATGACTTCGCAACTAACAACAACAACAAATTTCTTGGTAGGCATCAAATGGAAGGTCCTGCCTCAGCTGTCTTCTCAGGAAAGCAGGACTCTCGACACGAGTGTTATTTCAAAAGGAACTTTTACTGAGAGAAAGTGATTGCAGAGAAGTCAGGCGGAATCTGAGGTTCCCCGCGCGAATTTGTTAAGCTAATTCCCCCTTGTTCAAACCCCATCAGGAGCCAATCCGCCGGCGTGAAGGTGTTGTGAGAACTCCCAGATGCGAGCTTTGTAACAGGCAGGAACTGGCTGGAAAGGAGTCCCTCCAGATAGCCCTGATGGCTCATTCCCCCCTCCCTAATTCCCAGATACATGAAAGCAGAAGCATTGAAGACTTTAATCCCTACATAACATCCACCCTCCCCTTGGAATGGCAGCGTTCCGACAGGGACCTGACATCAACAGGTGAAGACCAGCACGTCACCCAGACCATCAATCTATTTCCTTCTACGTCTCATTCCTCCCATCATGGCTACAACGATGGGCTTTTAACCCTTCCATTTTCACCAGCCAACGTTAACCTACCTATCAACTTAAGGAGAGGTAATTTAGGCTTTAGGCTTTCTCTCTTGGGGAAAATTGTTAGCTCCGGTTTCTTTGACAGCAGCTTCCTCTTGGAGCTTGTAAGCAGGCTGAAAAAGGTCCTTCCTTTCGATCATTTCCCCTAAATATTTACAGCCTGCCGCCTAGAATTTGAAGGTAAGATATAAAGGAGACTAAGAAAGGAAAACAGGGGGGGGGAGAAATAGGGGGAAATCTTGTGGGAATGTAGATTTTGGTACAGTACTACAATATTTGGAGCAGTCTTCCAATATTTGAGGGTCTGTCACAGAGAAGGGGGGGGGCAATCTATTCTCCAAAGCACCTGAAGGCAGGACAAGAAGCAACGGGTGGAAAGTAATCAAGGAGAGAAGCAACCTAGAACTAAGGAGGAATTTCCTGACAGGGAGGACAATTAATCAGTGGAACGACCTGCCACCATAGGTTGTGGGTGCTCCAACACTGGAGATTATTAAGAAGAGATTGGTTTATCTGAAATGGTACAGGGTTTCCTGCCTGAACAGGGGTTGCATCAGGCCTTGAGCCATTTGGAGCGGAGGTGTTGGGTGAGCGCATGTGTGCACGCTTCCCCACTTGCACAAGCAGCGGGCGAGCATGTGCATGCGCACTCCATTTGCATGAATAACAGAGCTGGAAGGGACCTTGGAGGTCTTCTAGTCCAACCCCCTGCTCAGGCAGGAAACCCTATACCATTTCAGACAAATGGCTGTCCAGTCTCTTCTTAAAAACCTCCAGTGATGGAGCACCCACAACTTCTGGTGGCAGACTGTTCCACTGATTAATTGTTCTCACTGTCAGGAAATTTCTCCTTAGTTCTAGGTTGCTTCTCTCCTTGATGAGTTTCCATCCGTTGCTTCTTGTCCTGCCTTCAGGCGCTTTGGAAATAGCTTGACCCCCCCTTTTTTGGGACAGCCCCTCAAATACTGGAAGACCGCTATCACCCCTCATCCTTCTCTTCATTAACTAAACATACCCAATTCCAGCAACCATTCCTTATATGTTTTAGTATTTCGTTTCCAGTCCATTTTGTTTTCTCCCAGCATTTCACGGAGGAAACTTAACTTAGCATTTATTTTCTTGACTGTCCAGGGAAGGAAAAAAAACATAACCCTGTTCCTTTAAGATAAAAAAAAAAAAGCTGGGAAAGATTTCAGCGCATTGGATGGATAAGAATTTAATGAGGGTATAATCAATAGTTATTGCTCTCCTACACTGAGATGAAACAATCCGTTTTGCCCAAAACATTACTTTTCAAACTGATTCCATGCTGTCATGTCTTCCCGCCTCAGCACTTACCAACAGAATGTATTCATGATCTTTTATTAGACAACCGTCTATTGGAAGAGGGGGAAATGGAAATTAAATGCACTATACTTTCGTGAATGGTTGCCACTGGTTGAAAGGAGTATTGATTAACAGTCGGCCTCTTATCACTCAACGTCCTTCTACTCCCTCTTTTATCTTTCATTACTGGCCCAACAAGAGTTGCTTTGTTTATCCATGTCGCTACCCTGAGAGTTTGATCATAGCTTTTTAGTTTGTTTTTTGTTTTTTTAAAAAAAATCCACAGCTACTGGGTGGTTTCAGCTGGTACTGGTACTGGTACTGGTTTCACTGGTTCTGGATGTTTTTGTGGAAGAAAAAGGCAGCTTTTGAAGACAGGACGTCTTCAAGTCTGCAGCAAAAATTTGTATTGGTGGAGCTGAGTCTTGGACCATGAGATGATGGAATGGAATGGAATGGAATGGAATGGAATAGAGTAGAGTAGAGTAGAGTAGAGTAGAGTAGAGTAGAGTAGAGTAGAGTAGAGTAGAGTAGAGTAGAGTAGAGTAGAGTAGAGTAGAGTAGTGTAGAGTAGAGTAGAGTAGAGTAGAGTAGAGTAGAATAGAATAGAATGCAGAGTAAGAATAGAATAGAATAGAATAGAATAGAATAGAATAGAATAGAATAGAATAGAATAGAATAGAATAGAATAGAATAGAATAGAATAGAATAGAATAGAATAGAATAGAATAGAATAGAATAGAATAGAATAGAGCTGGAAAGGACCTTGGAGGTCTTCTAGTCCAGCCCCCTGCTCAAGCAGGAGTACCAATACCATCTCAGACAGGTGAATGTCTAGTCTCTTCTTAAAAATCTCCAGTGATGGAGCACCCACAATTTCTGGGGGCAAGTTGCTTCACTGGTTGTTGGATGTTGGAGAGCAACCATTCCAGCTGGGAGAAGGAATCAAGTGAGGAATTAGCCTGGGCTCCTTACGTAAGCATAAGAGGGCAAGGTCTGCTAGAGCCTTATTTGGTCATTCCCAGGCGAAAGCTGCCAGTTTGGAGAGATTCCTATGAAACGGGCATGGAACAATAAAGTAAGTAGTTGGAACTCTACATGTGTGGGTCTGGTTGCCTGCCGTTCAGGCTTTGATGGGCAACTGAAGATGGAGATGGAAGGGAGGAAGGAGAAGGCTTTGCTTGCATCTGCTGTTTGATAGACCTTCCTTGCCTACGTCTGAATGGGTTGACATTGATTCTTTCAGATAGAACACTGTTACCAGTAGAAGAGAACATTTGCAGTCTAGCAATATTGACAGGGCAATCCACTAGAAAAAGAAAGTGAAGCCCCGCTCCCTTCCAGCACTGATGAGGTTACCTAGTTGGGTAATGAAATGTCTGCAAGAAATCAAACAAGCTTAGAGAGCACCAAGGACCTCCTCCTCCCCCCCTCTCCTTTTCCTCCTCCTCCTCCTCCTCCTCCCTCTCCTCCTCCTCCTCCCTGCAAACCCAACTCCCTTTTAGCATTTATGATGTTACCTAGTTAGGTGATGAAACATCTGCAAGAAAACAACCAAGTTCAGAGAACACCCTGCAAACATCGTTCGGATGAACCACAATCCATCCGTGTCAGAGGTTCTGAAGGTGGATCAAAAAATGTGTCTGAAGATGGATGAACAACGCTTCTGGTCTGCACAGGAAGAGTGGATTGGAGTCTATAAAAAAAATGAAGTATGAGATGGATTTGGGTGAAACATCCTCTCTGCCCAAACAACGTTCACATCTGGAACTGAATCTGATAAATGGCCATCCCTTTCCAAATTCTGTGTTCTTTGCAACGATCTTCCTGATTGATAAATATGAAATTATTGGCAGAGCGCGATTCTGGATGTGCTTCTCCATTGCCATTAAACTGATACAATTGGAACACCGATTCAAGTATCCTTCAGTTAATGGTTCACCCTTCCTGTAACCCCATGGGCCCATTTATGCGATGCATCAATTACAAACTTGACATTTTTACGCGGTGTCTCTCATTTTAATAGGGTTTCAAAGCCACATTATGATCAGCAGGAGAAATGCTTTGTTCAGGGAAGGAGACAGTAATCACTCACATACCAGAACAGAATAGTAAATTACACGGTCCTTACAAAACCTGGGGAGGGATAGAGAAAAACCAAGCTTCTAGAGCTGGCGGAAGAAAGACACTTGAGAATCACATGAAAGCTCATTCCTTAGAGTTAAATGACATCATCGTTCCATCAATTAATGTGTTGGGTTTGGGGATTGGGGTGGGTTTTTTTTTTTATTTATTTGGCTTGGTGCCTTCTGAAATAAACCTGGCTTCTGAGCTTTTGTATGGAAGCTTTTATTGCCTTCTCAAGGGCAATCTATTGACCCTACAGAGCACACAATGACAGCTCCAAATGCCGTCATTGTATCTGGAAGGTTATGTGTGTTTAGACAGTAGACATTCAATATTAATCTTAGTGTGTCCATTCCAGCTCCAAAAATGCAACTCGCATCACGATTACCTTGGCTAGAATCAACCAAGGTCCTTCTAGTTGAGCATCTGATGACCAAGGGAAGCCAGACAGATCTTTTCTGAAACTCATGAGCTGAGATGGAAGATCTTTGAAGCCCCCAGCATCTACTTAGCCTAGATAAGTAGTAGAACTCAACTTCTGAATATCAAGGTTATGTTGAGCTGTTGTGGGTTGACCTACCTCTGACCCATTGATTTATTTCATCCCCCTTTCAAAATGCTGGATGTTCATGGTTGGGGTCACTGTAAGGAGCAGAAGATTCCATCAAGGGATCATGATTTGAAGCAACGATCACATCTGTCTACCTTGAATGTCCTTCTAAGACCCATCACTACACTGTGTGTGAGACCAGAAGTGAAGGAAAGAGCTTAAATGAGTCGTTAACCACGATCCCCTGCAGAGATGTTCGGTTTTTGCAATCCATCCTGGAATTTAAGGAAAATAAATTGTGATGTTCCACTCTTTTTATAATGCGAAAGGCCATTAAGATTAAAATATGCAGAAAAACCTACTGTGAACTGCATTTGTGTGTGTTGAATTATTAGACCAGTTTCTGCAATTGCATGACACACACAACCATATACTAACATGCCTGCTGATTTACACAACACACTAAACCACAAAGGGGAAAAAACAACAACAATCCAAGATTAAAGTTAATCAAGATCGGTTGGTTTTGTTTAAGCAGGTGGTTTTGATCCAAAGGAAAGAGATCATTTTGATCCGTTGTTCCCAGTGGAGATTCCACAACATTTTCCCCTTGAAAATTACATTTTTATATTTTATATTGCTATTTCCATCTGAAAAGTGGATTACTCCCCAAAATATAGTTGCTAGTATATAGTATCAAACAAGAGATCCTTTGGGGGGGGAATTGGAGTCATCCCATGATTGGGTGAAGGCATCGAGATTTTAATTTCTTTATTTTTCTTTCTAAATAAATTGGCCAAGTTAACCAATCTGGCATGGATTTTGTCCCCCATTTCATTAATTCCAGTTCAGAAATCTTAATTGAATGCAATTTAATTTTCTTTCGCTATATATAATATATTTAAAATGTTCTTTGTTCCTCCCGCTCTTCTTTTTCTCCAGGCTGTTTTTTTCATTGAGACTGCCTGAAAACTCTGCTCACCAATTTAACAGATTAAATTAAATGGGTGTATCAGGCAGTTTCGCTTGTCTATAAATTTATCCTTACTAAAATCCATTCATTTATACAAGCTTCATTAAATTATTAGATGCAGAACCTGATCTTAGCATCTATCATTTTGTTCCTTCTGTGTGTTTTTTTTTTTAAAGCTATCCTTTATCCGCAGGAGGCGTGAGCTTCAATGGACTCCAGAAGATGGTAGAGGACAGGAAGGCCTGGAGGAACGTTGTCCGTGGGGTCGCGATGGGTCGGACACGACTTCGCAACTAACAACAACAACAACAATTATTAATACTGACAATTTCTGTCACGGAATTTATCATGAAAAGAAGCAAACTTACCTATATTATATAGGTTGAAATCATGGGCGCTTGATCTCGCCCCATCTGTCTCTTTGGTTTTAGGTCTTAGTTAGGTCTTATTAATTCACTAATTTTAATTGTTTTTCTACTTAGAACATAGAACATAGAATAATAGGATTGGAAAAGAACTTGGAAGTATTCTATTCTATTCTATTCTATTCTATTCTATTCTATTCTATTCTATTCTATTCTATTCTATTCTATTCTATTCTACTCTACTCTACTCTACTCTACTCTACTCTACTCTACTCTACTCTACTCTACTCTACTCTACCCTACTTTATTTTCTATTCTATTCTATTCTATTCTATTCTATTCTATTTTCTATTCTATTCTATTCTATTCTATTCTATTCTATTCTATTCTATTCTATTCTATTCTATTCTATTCTATTCTATTCTATTCTATTCTATTCTATTCTATTCTATTCTATTCTATTCTATTCCATTCTATAGTATTCTAGTCTTTATTTTTATTTATTTATTAAACAAATTTACATAGCCATCCAATTCACACATAGGTGATTTCTCTCTTCTCTTCTCTTCTCTTCTCTTCTCTTCTCTTCTCTTCTCTTCTCTTCTCTTCTCTTCTCTTCTCTTCTCTTCTCTTCTCCAATCCTCTCCTCTCCAATCCTCTCCTCTCCTCTCCTCTCCTCTCCTCTCCTCTCCTCTCCTCTCCTATCCTATCCTATCCTCTCCTATCCTATCCTATCCTATTCAATATTCTATTCTATTTTTTAAAAAAGGTTTTTTTAAACTTTTGTAAGCCTCCCAAAGTTGCTTTGTTGGTAAGGTGGGCAAGCATATAAATTTAATCAAGAATTAAACCTACATCTTCGTTTTAAAACTGATGGAATATAGCTTCCGCCAAAGAGGGGGGACTTGAACTCGCCCTGTCGATTTATTCAGCCTGGCTGCATCCTTTCTTCCCATTAGAAAAAAATCCAAAAATGAGGCCACCCAAATATCACAAACAGAATGAATTAAGGTGGTGTATTATCATTCACAGGCTGGAGTCTACCTCTTAGAAATGACAAAACAGAGGAAAAGGCAAGGGACGGGCCATAATAATGAATGTTTCTCAAAGAAAATGTAATTAACTGATAGATCCCCTGGAATGCACACATCCAAAATTTAAATGTTCAACCCTTTTGAAAAGCTTAACAGATTCTTTTGTCTTTGGGTTCCGAAGAAGCATATCTGGCATTCTTACAAATTCCTTCCTTCCTTCCTTCCTTCCTTCCCTCTCCTGTGCCTTTTTCTTCCTGTTAAAATAAAAAAAGACAGATTCTTATCTGCAAAGACATCATGAACCATTAATGCATAAATAAATAAACCAGCCGGGGGGGGGGGAGATTAGAGAAGAAAGGGGCAGGTCTGATGGTGTTTCCATTCATTTTTTATTCTGAATTTTTTTTAAAAAATAATAAGTTATGTTGTTGGCCCTCAGAATCCAGGGATGACTTTTGAAGGAACTTTGAAGGCATCTCCAACAGCTTCAGGGACCAGGGACCATTTCTGAAGACCAAGCCAGTTGCCTAGAGAGTGTTAACTCTTGGACTCAACTTGCACCCTTAGGAATCTCCTGTTTTCCAGTTTACAGAATACAAGAATCTGCCTATTCACCTTGACATTGCATCATCCTGATTCTCTTGCACTCAACTCTACGCTATCTCCCTAACCTTCCCGACATGAGTCTCCTTCTCTGATAGCCTTGTCTTCTACATGCTCCCCACTGTGACAAATGTCTCTCTTTTCCCGAGGACAGAAAGTTAATTCTTGATATGAGATGAACAGGAATTTGATTCCGTCCCATCCTTTCTCTTCCTGCCATCGCTCACTCTCTCCCACCCCTTCCAATAAAACGGAGCTTTCGGTTGTTACAAACAGATCCATCACCGCTGGCTGAACTTCTCCTAATAGGGACCATATAGTTTTCTCATATTTCCTTCAGGCAAGCGGAGCAACTGATAATAGGAGGGTTTGGGGGTTGTTTTTCTCTTCCAGATTGTGCCCGGGAAATGAAATCTATCCTGAAGTCCCTGACAAAAGGATTTTATTCGTCCATCTTCCACCCTTTTTTAAATTTTCACTGTAACCTTCCTGTCTTCTGCTGGTGCACGTTGATTTTTTATGTTTTATTTTTTTTAAAGACCTCGTATGTTAGCACAGCTTGGAAAATAAATGGCTAAAAATAATTAATCAGCTGGCTGGTTGGATGGAAAGTAAGGCGGAGATTTCAGAATCCAAGCCATTCTGATTTGACTTGTGATGTTCTGGGCGGGTTGACCTCTGGGCAAAAGAGACACGCGTTTCTCACGACATGCTTGTCCATGATGCGCAGAGCCATGTTTTAATCCACTATTCTCCATTTTCTGGTCCTAAGAACATACTAAACCCCAGAATAACCCAAGGCGCTGGTTTGCACAAAGCACTAGGCTAAAATACATTCAGAAGGGCCAGGTTGGTTTTGCTTGCAGGCGTTCCTCTGTTTGAAGGCCACTTTGTTGTAAAAAAAACAAACAAACAATCCAAGGCCTATTTATTTTTTCCCCCATTTTTAAAATATTTTTTATAAATAACTCAAAGTGAGAGAGAGGAGACTGTCCCAAAGTCACCCAGCTGGCTTTCATGCCTAAGATAGGACTAGAATTCACGGTCTCCTGGTGACTGGCCTAGAGTCACCCAGTCTGCTTTCAAGCCTAAGGTCGGACTAGAACTCACCCTCTCCTGGGGATTGGCCCAAAGTCACCCAGCTGGCTTTCATGCCTAAGATAGGACTAGCACTCACTCTCTCCTGGTGATTGGCCCAAAGTCACCCATCCCGCTTTCATGCCTATGGCAGAACTAGAACTCCCAGTCTCCTGGTAATTGGCCCAAAGCCAGCCAGCTGGCTTTCACGCCTAAGATAGGACTAGAATTCACTGCCTGCTGGTGATTGGCCCAAGTCACCCAGTCTGCTTTCAAGCCTAAGGTAGGACTAGAACTCACCCTCTCCTGGTGATTGGCCCAAAGTCACCCAGTCTGCTTTCAAGCCTAAGGTAGGACTAGAACTCACCCTCTCCTGGTGATTGGCCCAAAGTCACCCATCCGGCTTTCATGCCTACGGCAGAACTAGAACTCCCAGTCTCCTGGTGAGTGAGCCAAAGTCACCCAGTCAGTTTTCATGCCTAAGGTGGGGCTAGAACTCCCAGTCTCCCAGTTTCTCGTCTGGTGCCTTCACCCCTGCAATCATTATTATCTCAGGTCTTTTCCCATCTGTTTTTCTCCCACAAGACAAGAAAAAAAAGGGGATGAGAAAATGGTATATATATACCTTTTCTGGATTTTTTTCCCTTTCCAGCCTGTAGTTTCTCTTTAGCTGGTGGCCATGATTCTTCGCCTGGCCTGGAAACTGTTTTCAGATTTCAGTAAGGTATTGATTCTGGTTCCGGAGACTTATTCCCTGTCCCTGCTAATTTACCTGCCACGGCTGCCAGATAAAGGCTCGGCCTTCTATCTCGAATTGAATTCAGGGTAGATACCTTCTTAATTTATGCTTTGTTTATTTCAGAAATTACTGGGATGGGTTTCAAGAAGTCATAAAAGTGATGAGGCAGGAAAGAGGAACGGAGAGCTGGCATTCAGCTCCATTTCGTTTGGGCATCTGCTCTCTGGGCTTTGTGCAAAGAAAGTAAAGGGGTGGGTGTGGGTGTGGATGTGGGGGGAGAATGCATTTCTCAGTGAAGTTTTTTTTCCATACGGGAAAGGCAGCCTAGCATTTTGAAAAAATCTGAGTTAAGAAGCTTTCTCTTCTCTTCTCTTCTCTTCTCTTCTCTTCTCTTCTCTTCTCTTCTCTTCTCTTCTCTTCTTCTTTGCTGTTTTTCTTCTGTTCTTTTTCTTTTTCTCTCCTCTCCTCTTTTTTCTTCTCTTCTCTTGTTCTCTTCTCTTGTTGTTCTTCTTCTCTTCTCTTCTTCTCTTCTGTTTCTCTTCACTCCTCCCTTTCCTTTCCTTTCCTTTCCCTTCCCTTCATTTTTCTTCTTTTCTCTTCTTTTTCTTCTCTTCTCTCCTCTTTTCTTAATAGCTATATTTGGTTCCTGCTAAATTGGAGACTCAGGGCGACAGTCAAATCCCCTTTTCACCCCCCCCCCAAAACTGTACAACACTCACATTCATACCTAGGGCACCCCACTTGCAGCTCTCAACAGTCTCCGAGATAGCACAGCTGAAATATATGTGGACAATTGTTGGCGCTGTCATTTTTGCTTCTGCTTGTGAACAAAATTCAGAACGGAAATAAGAAGGAGAACTGGATTTCTTAGCCTCTCTGCCCCTCCGCTCAAATCTCCTTCCAATTATAAAAAAAATCAATTATAACAGGTTTCTGGATCAGGTGGGAGTGGAGAAAACAATTAGCCAGTATTTGGGGAGCATCCTGAGATTATTAGGGAAAAAGAAAACACGAGTTTTAGGTTGTCAGAGCAAAGGGAAATGGAATAAATGAATGAAATAATAGCAAAAATAAGCGAAAAGCCCTCAGGCCGTCAAGGTGGCAAAACAGCTCTATCGTTGAGTAAAGAGTTTTCAGTCTATTATGAAGAGTGCATCTGGGCGGAGGGAAAAATTAAATGTCAAGGGAAAACTGGTCTAATTCACTTAAAGGTTTCTGTCATTAGGCAGGATCAGGTGATCAATACTTCAACGGAGGGAAGGACTTGCTTACTGGGGCCACAAATCAAAGCCGTGGATGAAATGGGGATGGAAGGGGCAGCCGAGGGAAGCCAAGAAATTTCTGGAGCTTTCTCAGAAAGAGTTAGCATCCTTCAACCCACTTGGGCCAAGAGACCTTGGTGGGTGGGCTGAAAACTCCAGTATTCTCAGCTGTAGGAAGAAATGAAGGTAGAAGGGGGGTAAATAAATTGCAACATCCTTGACCAATTATCCCTTCTTAAGGTTGAATGATGCTTACTATTTCACAAGGGGATTGAGTCCCTTCCTCCCTCTCTCTCTCTTTTCTTCCTTCTTTCCTTCCTTTGTTTTTCCCTCCATCCCTGTCTCTTCCTTCCTTCCTTCCTTCCTTCCTTCCTTCCTTCCTTCCTTCCTTCCTTCCTTCCTTCCTTCCTTCCTTCCTTCCTTTTCCCTCCCTCCCTTCTTCTCATTCCCTTTCTCTTTTTCTCCCATCCTCCCTTCCTTCCTTTTCCCTCCCTCCCTCCTTCTCATTCCCTTTCTCCCTTTCTCCCTCCCTTCCTCCCTCCCTCCCTCCCTCCCTCCCTTCCTTCTCTCCCTCCCTCCTTCTTCTCCTTCGAGGGAACAAAGAGTCAACGTGTTCAAAGAACCCACAAATAAAAATGGGGGATATCCTAGCATTGTTTCCAAGATTCTTTAAACTTACCCCTAATTCTTGTATTATAATTTCTTTTTCCAAGTTTCTGTGAGTCTCCTTTTCTTGAGCCTGGTGGTACAACAGGATTCCTGAGATGACCTCAGCCTACCGGTTATTAGGGAGATATTCATATATTTATTATTTATTGATGGAATTCATATACCAAATATCTCACTATCAAGTGATCCAGAAAAATAGAATAGAATAGAATAGAATAGAATAGAATAGAATAGAATAGAATAGAATAGGATAGGATAGGATAGGATAGGATAGGATAGGATAGGATAGGATAGGATAGGATAGGATAGGATAGGACAGGATAGAGCTGGAACGGACCTTGGAAGTCTTCTAGTCCAGCCCCCTGCTCAAGCAGGAGAACCTATACCATCATAGACAAGTGACTATCTAATCTCTTCTTAAAAATCTCCAGTGATGGAGGGCCCATGATTTCTGGAGGCAAAGTGTTCCACTGGTTAATTGTCCTCACTGTCAGGATGTTTCTCCTTAATTCCAGGTTGCTTCTCTCCTTGATCAGTTTCCATCCATTGTTTCTCGTCCTGCCCTCCGGTGCTTTGGAGAATAATTTGACCCCCTCTTCCTTGTGGCAGCCCCTCAGATACTGAAACACTGCTATCATGTCTCCCCTTTTTCTTCTTTCCTTTAGACTAGCCAAACCCAAGTCCCGCAGCCGTTCTTTGTATGTTTTAGTCTACAGGCCTTTGATCATCTTAGTTGCTCTTCTCTGAATTTTTTCCAGACTCTCAACATCTTTTTTTGTGATACAAATTCTTCTGGAAGATGTCATTTCCTGTTCACTCTAGTTTTTTGGGCCATTGTTTTACCATGAAAAGCAATGTTTTCTTCCTTTCTACCTGTATATCCACATTCATTTTTGTTTTGTTTTTTAACGCGTCAGTTCATCTCAAGGAAATAAATGCATTCTGCTATAATAAATGATCACATCTTCAACTTTTGAGATTTTTAATTGTGCTTGTCAAAGTGGAGCATTAGAAACAGTTATTCCAGGAACGTAAACTGAAAGAATTTAAAAAAAAAGGGGGGGGGGAGGGGGAGAATGAATTTAGCAACTGACCTATTACTCTTCTGGAAAATGGAATCAGGATATATTGACATGCATATATTTTCATACATTTTGATATTCGTGGCACTTTCAATTTTACAAATGTTCGACCTTCCCCCAAGGGCTTTGGGAAACAACAGAGGCTCTTATGCACAATTAAAATGCACCTGGTGTGATTGCAGTGGGTTGGATCTACCAACACACAGAGGATCAAAAGCAGAGGGGGGGGATGGGTAGTGAGATGGGTTAAAAAAAAATGAAGATGAACAATTATTTCAAGGGGGATGGGAGGGTTGAGTTGCTCACGCTGTCATGTTAGCTTATTTAAATATTAAATTCTATTCCTTTTGTAAGAAAATTGCAAACATTGCGCTGATCATCTCTTCCTCCTCCTCCTTTGAAATTATTTATTCATTTAAAATAAATCAATTTTATTTATTTTAGGGAGTTATTTTATGCCGTTCTCCCTTAACACTGTTTTCTAGTTGGGTTATGAAACATCTGGAAGAAGACAACCAAGCTCAGAGAGCACCAAGGACCCCATAGTCGTCGTCCTCCTCCTCCTCCTCCTCTTCCTCTTCCTCCTCCTCTGAAATCTATTCATTTATTTTTATCTTGCCTTTAGTATTTTTATGAATAACTCAAGGCGGCAAGCATATCAAATACTCCTTCCTTCCACAACAACCCCTGTGAAGTGGGCTGGGCTTGAGAGAGGCTGAGTTGTGGAAATGTGGAGTCTATCAGATCTCACTAAATGACCTTTCTAGATGACCCTTCTCAGCCTTTCAGCCATCGTGACTAGCAGTGACAGGCATCCGAGAGTTTCAATCCAGCAACTTAAGGAGAGTCGCTGCTTTCCTTCTTCTTCTGGATCTGAGTTAGCTGACTTCGAGAAGTTTCGTCTTTTGGTGTGTCTTTCTGGCAAGGTCTTCTCCAGCGTTCATCTCCTGATTCAATGCCCTCCCCCTTCCCAGCTGTGACATTTGAGCACCTCTGTATTTTAAATACTTCGAATAAATGCCATAAAGCAAGCAAGCAAGTGAAAGCACGCTGGAATAAATTACACCAAGACACACCTAAGTAAATGTCTAATCTGGTCTCCTCCACAAGATTTCCACTCTGACCCCCCTAACTTCTTCTTTTCCTCTTTTCAAAAAATTGAGCCTTTCTCAAACAGGCCTTAAACATGTTTTAACTCGGATGCTCCACTGAGTCAACAGACAAGAGCTGTTGTGCATGGATGACCTTGTAGTAGTGGTGAATATCTGTAGCTCGGGTGTAGGATGAGGGTGAAGGTTTGTTCTCCGAGCTTCTGGCTTGGTTTCCAAAGGTTTTGTTGAAAGAAAAGTCTTCATCGTGGTTCAGTCCAAGCTGGGAATAAACATGGCGACTGCTTTATAAAGAAGGTTGCAGTTTATTGAAGAGGAGAGCCAGACAGGAAGATGGCTCTGGAAGAAAAGAGAGTGAGCACATGTAGGGAGTGGGTTTTTATACCCTCTGGAGCCTTTTGTTTGGAGTTGTTTCCTGTTCTTGTTTGAGGCTATTTCCTGTATCCTGTATTCTGACCTGGGTGTGCCTTTCTGGTATTCTGATGGTGATGGGTTAATCCTATTATGTCCCAAAGGTCATATCCTGCTTCCCTGGGGCTGGGGCTGATGACTCTTAGAGTTTGAGTGAGGTATGTAGATTTTAGGTGTCTTTGTCTTCTTAATCTTCTAGCTTCAACCTTCCTGGATTTACATCTGCATTTCTACAGAGCTGGCCTCTGCCTGGGGGAGGGAGACCCGGGACCATTAAGAAATCTGGGCATGCTTTTCTGCCTCTTTAAGATCCTTTGAGGAAATATATTTTTCTGCCCTTTTAATATTTCCTTCTCTGGGGGGCTGACTTCCCACAGTTTCATTACCAGGCTAGGTAACACTGATGACTCCCACCTGACCATCCCACCAGCAGTTCACTTCCCAACGACCCTGATCTGATGTAACCTCCCCATCACAAGACCCATCACCAGTCTCTGACTGATGACTCACACCTGACCCATCACAAGACCCTCACTTGACACACCCACACCCGAAGCCCTTATCAACAGAAGGACACCGACACTGACATCCCTTAAACTCCACTGAATATGTCACCTAGCCTGGTAATGAAACATTCGGAAACCAACCCACAAGCTGGGAGAATGAAACTGCACCCTGACTGATGACCTATATTGTCTGGACCACCTTCCCACCCAACTCCTTGAATGCTGGCCCCATAATTCCACCCACTGGTGTCTCCAGTGGAATTCTGAAATTGGAGAATATCAGTAAACTAAAATGACCAAAGGCCTGGAGACTAAAACATATCAAGAACAGCTGCAGGACTTGGGTTTGGCTAGACTAAAGAAAAGAAGAAACAGGGGAGGCATGATAGCAGTGTTCCAGTATTTGAGGGGCTGCCACCAAGAAGAGGGGGTCAAATTATTCTCCAAAGCACCAGAGGGCAGGACGAGAAACAATGGATGGAAACTGAACAAAGAGAGAAGCAAGCTGGAATTAAGGAGAAACTTCCTGACAGTGAGGACAATCAACCAGTGGAACAGGAATCATGGGCACTTCATCACTGGAGGCTTTTAAGAAGAGAGTAGACAGTCGCTTGTCTGAAATGGTATAGGTTCTCCTGCTTGAGCAGGGGGCTGGACTAGAAGACCTCCAAGGTCCCTTCCAGCTCTTTCAGATGGATGATCCTCACATGGTGACACCACCCTGTGCACTCATCCATTGGAAATGATCATTGTTTTAATCGCTGGGTTTAATCAGACACCAGCGATTACGGGACGTCAAGGAAGCGTGGATTAACGCGAAGAGGCCCCATCGCCTTCAGCTGTACGACGATCAGAAGCATGTCTTCTATGAAATGGTTTAATGAGCCTTACTTTGCTTGCAACAGGCATCATTGCTGCCTGGCTGGGTTTGACCCAGAGAAACAGGGAGTGGACATCATTAACAGATGACCAGGAACAAGATATTCTTTCATTTTCAAGGGCCACCGGACCATAACTGTTTTCCTGCATGCTTTGAAAAGGCAAGCAAGAAGATAAGATGAACAGCAGAGGGGAGGGCAGGGGACAAGGAGGCAGGTGAGAAGGAGTTGCAGGTACAGAAATGCTATCTGTCAGCATCAGAATATATATAGGTAGTCCTTGACTTACAATGATTCATTTAGTGATTGCTCAAAGTTTCAACGGCACTGAAAAAGTGACTTTAGGACTGTTCTTTGCATTTACAGCCGTTGCAACGTCCCCGTGGTCACGTGACCAAAATTCAGACTGACTCATATTGACAACAGTTGCAGTGTACTCCAGGGTTGTGTGATCTCCTTTCGCGACCTTCCAACAAGCAAAGTCAACGGGGAAGCCGGATTCACTGACCAACCGTGTGACCAACTGGAAAACTGCAGGGATTCCCTTAACAACCGTGGCGAGAAAAGTCGCAAAATGGGGGCAAGGCTCACTTAACTCATGTCTCGCTTAGCCACAGAAATGTCGGGGTCAGTTGTGGTTGTGAGTCGAGGACTGCAACTGCATTAGGCCCGTCTTTTGGTGAAGGCCAAAGCACAAAGCTCTTCTGCGCCAAATCTACCTGGAAGGACTTAGAATTAGAATTCAACTGTTGGGACTGAACGTAATGACCCAGAACACCCAGAGATTTGTCGGGCAAACCCACTCAGGAATATCTGTGCCAAATTTTTAAGCCGGAGGCCTGTCTCTTCCCCTCTAAACGGCATTGTTAAGATAGTGTTGACCTGCTCCATTGCTTTTAATGGGCTCTATTTATAACCCTTCCTCGGCTAAATGTGTCGAGCCGTAATGAATGGAAAGATTGTTTGCGATGGCTCAGCGTTTTCGCCAACTTCGCTGGGAAATGCCATCTGCCTTCTCGTTCGGTCACAGAGCTAACCATTATTTAAAGGGATGAATGCTTTTGGCATTATTAAAAAAACAAAAAACAAAAGAGAGAGAGAGAGAGAGAGAGGAGAGAGGGGGAAATGTCCTGGATTGCTACAGCCTACGGAAGAAGATGGATTTTGTAGTCAAGCTGTCCTGCATGTTCAGGGACCCAGAATAGATCACTGACCCAATCACATATAAAGGCTGAAGCTGATGAGGTGGGAATGAGCGGTTCTCAGGCTAGACAGCTATCACGTGAGCATGGAACAGATTTCATCCCGTCTGAAAGCTAGAAAAAGAACTGCAGAATGTCCATGGATTTGGAAATGCAGAAAGATTCTTTATATCTATTGTCTCTGTTTCTATCTATATATTTTATATTTATGTTTATATTTATCATCTATCTATCAACTATCTATCTATCTATCTATCTATCTATCTATCTATCTATCTATCTATCTATCTATCTATCTATCTATCTCTATCATATATCTATCTATTTATCAATTATCTGTATCTAGCTATATCTATCTATCTATCTATCTATCTATATCTATCTATATCTATCATATATCAACTATATCAATTATCTATATCTATATCTATCTATCTCTATCATATATCATCTATCTATCTATCTATCTATCTATCTATCTATCTATCTATCTATCTATCTCTATCATCTATCATCTATCTATCTATATCTATCTATCTATCTATCTATCTATCTAATCTATCTATCAATCAACTTATATCTATCTATCTATCTATCTATCTATCTATCTATCTATCTATCTATCTATCTATCTATCTATCTATCTATCTATCTATCTATCTATCTATCTATCTATCTATCTATCTATCTATCTATCTATCTATCTATCTATCTATCATTTATCCAACCAACCAACCAACCAACACATATAGTTCTTCCTGTTCTAAACTAGACAGATCTTCTGTCTATAGTTGGCGTCTCTAGTGAGGTTAGGCTTATGGACTTCTGCTGTAAAGAAGTTGTGGTCAAATACCCAGAGAGTCAAGATGTATGTATAGACAAGGACCAGATGGATTACACCCCAAGGTTCTCAAGAACTGGCAGCTGTGATCTCAGAATCACTGAACTATATTTTTCAAAGATCCTGGAGCACTGGGGAACTACCAGAGGACTGGAAAAGAGCTGATGTAGTTCCCAGCAACAAAGATGATCAGGGGGCTGGAGGCTAAAACATATAAGGAATGGTTGCTGGAGTTGGGTATGTCTAGTTTAATGAAGAGAAGGACAAGGGGTGACATGATAGCAGCCTTCCAGTATCTCAGGGGCTGCCCCAAAGAAGAGGGAGTCAAGCTATTCTCGAAAGGGCCTGAAGGCAGCACAAGAAGCAATGGATGGAAACTAATCAAGGAGAGAAGCAACGTAGAACTAAGGAGAAACTTCCAGACAGTTAGAACAATTAACCAGTGGAACAACCTGCCTCCAGAAGTGGTGAATGCTCCAATTACAAACACTCACATGCTCTTTTGTTGACTGGCAGAACACTACACAAAAAAATGGATGCCATTATGACTGATCACATTAAGATTGGGGGAACTTGAGTGAATAATTTAAAAAAAGATGAGCCAATGAATATGCAGATCAGCACCGCACTGCATTCAATCTGTCTTACAAGCATCCAACTAAAACATTACTACCATTATATCAAGGTTACTTTTTCTTCAGCACACAGTTTCTTCCTTCGGCACATACCCATCAATCACAGAAGGACCGGGGGAAAGATAATAGAACTTAAAGCCGTGACACATTGTGCATCTCAACATGGCACAAACTCTGAAAATATATTTCAAGCAGAGGACTGACTGCAAGATATTAAGTTTTGCTCTCCAAACTTTTTGGAGGGACTTGGGGATGGGGGAGAGAAACCACAGGAGGATCTTAACTTGGAAGTACCATCAGATAAATCATCAAACTGGGGGGTGGCTTGGAAATGTTACCTTCAATCCCCTTCGGACATATTGTCCATGCTTAGCTGAGATGGTTGGGGGTTGCTAGCAATCACATAAAGAGATCTCTCCTGGAAAAAGGTTGTTCCGTTGCATTGCTGACAACTCACCAAGGATTTATTACAAGCTGATCCTTCCTCTCCAGTCAGATTCTGCTCTTAAAGAAGGAAAAAAAGACAAAAATGAAGGCGAATATACTGTACGTGTCCCAGGATAAAGTTGCAGGACCCAATCTGGGTCGGTCACCGGGACCAGGGGTTTTGTCTTCCGAGCTTTTGGACTCCTGCTGGAGCCCATCCTCAGGGCAATTCTCTCTAGCCTAGAGAAGTTCCCTGGTCCTGGTGACCAGCCCAGATTTGTTGTTGTTAGTTGCGAGGTCGTGTCTGACCCATCGCGACCCCGTGGACAACGTTCCTCCAGGCCTTCCTGTCCTCTACCATCTTCTGGAGTCCATTGAAGCTCACGCCTACTGCTTCAGTGACTCCATCCAGCCACCTCGTTCTCTGTCGTCCCCTTCTTCTATTGCCCTCCATCTTTCCCAGCATTAGACTCTTCTCCAGGGAATCCTTCCTTCTCATTAGGTGGCCAAAGTACTTGAGTTTCAACTTCAGGATCTGGCCTTCTAAAGAGCAGTCGGGGTTGATCTCCTCCAGGACTGACCGGTTTGATCGCCTTGCAGTCCAGGGGACTCGCAGGAGTCTTCTCCAGCACCAGAGTTCAAAGGCCTCAATTCTTTGGCGCTCAGCCTTTCTTACGGTCCAGCTTTCACAGCCATACATTGCAACTGGGAAAACCATGGCCTTGACTATGCGTGCTTTTGTTGGCAGGGTGACATCTCTGCTTTTTAGTATGCTGTCTCAGCCCAGATTGTATCCTGCTAAAAGAGGCAGGCTATTTAATCCTGAAAGCCATCCTCCACATATCCTAAGCGACAAGTCAACCACAATAACGTTATTTACTTTTCATTTAGGACCTCAGCAGCTATCCAGAAAACCCGACCAGGTTTGCAACATTGATATTCAGTCCACGTAGGCAGTTTTACAGAGATGATGAACATGATGTATGAGCGTAACCCAACAGGCTAGGAATGTCAGCATGTTTTAAATGGAACCATTCCGGCGCCCTCCTTCTTTTACTCTCTCCTTTCGGGGTTACATTTTCTCTGAAAAACAGATGTTTGGGAAACAGCACGAGTATCTTGGAGATTAAATAAAGAAAGAAAGGGGTCACTGTATTTATTTTTAGAGAGATCCTGAGAGATTGGAAAGTTTAAAACATAGGCCACCTTTGGCTGAACAAAAATGTATCCTTCACCCAATGGAAAGATAGGCTAATTAGTTGGGTCAATGCAGTGATTTTTGACGTAGCTCTGGATTGTAATTCTGAATAACAGAATAATACAGTTGGAAGGGACCTTGGAGGTCTTCTAGTCCGACCCCCTACACCATTTCAAACAAATGGCTGTCCGACCTCTTCTTAAAAACCTCCAAAGTTGGAGCACGCACAACTTCTGAAGGCAAGCCATTCCACTGATTAATTGTTCTCACTGTCAGGAAATTTCTCCTTAGTTCTAGGTTGCTTCTCTCCTTGATTAGTTTCCATTCATTGCTTCTTGTCCTGCCTTCAGGTGCTTTGGAGAATAGCTTGACTCCCTCTTCTTTGTGGCAGCCCCTGAGATATTGGAATACTGCTATCAGGTCACCCCTTGTCCTTCTTTTCATTCAATCGTGTTGAAATCACAAGACCCATCTAGCTGTTTCTCTGGTTACCTTTTTTGACTTGTTATTCTACAGATACGTAAGGAGAGGGACCCATGGCCTTCCAGCTATTGAACTACACTTCCCAGATACAGAGTTATGGTTACAGAAATTCTGAACAGAAATCCTGTTTCAGCTTGGCCAATCCCTTGTTCAAGGAAAGCCATCCTGATGCCAAAACCTGATTTAATTGACTGATTAAACGTCTAATCACCTTGGGTGGGTGTTTTTTTTTAATTATGAAGGTCAATGCAGCTTTGAAGACAGATGCCCTTCAATTTTATGGTCTCCTCTCAGCAAGTCATTTGTTGACTGTTTCTCTTGTGTAAACAAACCATCCATCACGATGCTAAAGACTGGGAGACATAGCCATGAAATGTCCTATCTTGCATTAAGTGTAAATCAGAGCTCAGTTTTTTTTTAAAAAAAAATACAGACAATGGGGTGTTCGCATTACCAAGAATAATTATCCGGGGACATTAAAAAAAGCTATGCTGGCTGGGGACTATGGACATTGAAGTCCAATCCATCCAGAAGGGTTCAGACTTAAGAAGACCCATCTCAGCAATTAAAAGAAGGCTTCCCACAGGGCTACAAACTAGATAGATAGATAGATAGATAGATAGATAGATAGATAGATAGATAGATAGATAGATAGATAGATAGATAGATAGATAGATAGATAGATAGATAGATAGATAGATAGATAGATAGATAGATAGATAGATAGATAGATAGATAGATAGATAGATAGATAGATAGATAGATAGATAGCCTTTATTATCATTTTTTATTGTGGGCACAATGGCATTTATCTGAGGTTCTTGAAAGCAGCTGCCTCTTTTCCCAGAACTGGATACCTATCTTCTGAATTGACGAACATCCTGGAGAAAGATGTGGCTGCTTTAAAGAGGTGTAGAGAGATGCTGTGCTCACGGCCACACACGCTCTAAAGTGTGAGAGTGTGCTTGATTGTGAGCATGGCATCTGTCTACAACTCTTTAAAGCAGCCTCACCTTTCTCCAGGAATTGGCACCAATTCAGAAAATAGCCAAGAACCGCAGGCAAATTTGATCTAGGTTAAAAGTGATGTTATCCCTTGATATCACGAGCCCACATAGGTGGTAACCATTTTATCGCTCAGTTTACTACACAGGTGAGCTTGTGTCTATGCCTAATCAAATTTCATCCCGTTGATGTGGCATGTTACCAAAAATAATGACACACTGCTACGAAAACATAGCTTGTGGAAACTTTTGTTATTATTAACCTCCCTTACTAAAGGATCAACAAGTCTTTTCACTGTGCTCAATCATTTAGCCCAAATCCCTTGGTTTCGATACATCTTTTCAAGAGCTATATAAAAAAAAAAGAGTTTGTTTCGGGATTGAAAGTAACTATCGCATTTTTCAGACAAATTTCTTTAGAATCATTTCTCCCTTCTACTGAGGTCAGAAGGTGAATTTTGATCAAAAGAATCTAATGTGCAGCCTTCTATGTATAGCAAAATCTCGAGATTTAAAATGGATTGGCGTTGTTGAAAGGGAAGACATTAACAAGATAGCTGGATGACTTGTTTTTTTTGGGGCATAACTGATCTAATAAGTATGCAGTTGACAGTGGTTGTAAATGCTTGTCATAATAGCACTTGTTCTCCTTTCTCCCTTATTTTGTTATACACCATTCAGTCCCATTATATTTTCTTAATCTGGGACAATCCCGTCCACCAGAACATCTGGAAATAATTAGATGGGCTATCAATCAGTAACCAGTCCAGGCTTAACACGTTATTATTGGTATATAAATTCCTAAATAACCTACAATCAGGATTTCTCCACTGTAAACCTGAAAAACCCATAAGATACTTTGAGAAGGATGTGTTTGGAAGCAAAACGTTTGCCAGCCGTGATAGCAGCTTCTAGCCCATTCTTGGGGTCTTTGCTGTGTAGTTAATGTGTTTTTTTGAAAAATCAGCAACCTTGAACACTTAAAAATAAGGGACAATTTTTATTTTTATTTTTGCAAAGCGGTAAATGGACTGGTGACTCAGTTGGTTTATGTAGTCTGGCACCATTAATTTAGGGAAATAAGCTTCTTGCAACATCCATCAAAATATTTGTGCCAACTACTAGCGCTCTCATTCATAGCTCTCAGGGACACACCAAAATGAAATATCGGTGGACACATCAGAAACTCCAACCAGGATACAACAGCAGTTTATCGAATTCAGCCTACTGAGTTGACAAGTGAGTTGCCTCTCTAAGACTTGACAATCATGCTGTGATAACCGTGCTTATCTTCTTGTCAATTTGCAGCACTTTCTGGGAGAAAGTTGAGTTAGTTGAAGCCTGCCCAAATGTATTAGAAGATGCCATGATGACTGTCTCGAAATATTTGAAGAGTTGCTATGAAAATAAGTAGAGAGATACAGGATCTTAACCACACGGTTCTGATGTATGGGGGGGGGGAACAGATGTCACAATGCACCCCAAAAAGTCAAGCTGTTTCGAAGGTGCCTCTTCGTTAGGGACATCTTGCAGTGTTGGTTTTTGAAAGGGGAGGAGGTTGGCGGCTGAGATACTTGCCATCTAAATTCTGTTTTTCTAACCCCAATGCAATAACTTCTTTCTTTTTTGAAGGTCCAGGACTAGATCTCATTTGTGTTCTATCATGAACTTCTAGAACGAGAGCAGAAAAGAGCAACAAAAAATGATCAGGGGACTGGAGGATAAAGTATACAGTGAACCAGTGCTTTTTTTTTTTTTTTTTGTCATAGTTCCAGCACCTTTTTTCGACGGATTTTCCAAGTTTTAAAAGTAACTTTTGAAAATTTGATGTTTGGTCCACGTGGACTTGAATCGCCTTGTCGAGTATAGCAGGTTGGCGGCAAAATCATTAAAATGCGGGCTGCTTGTGTGTCGAGTCCGATGCATGCGTACTTCGTTGTGATGGCGCTGCTCGGCTTGTGGCACTGCTCGGCTTGTGATGGTCGTGTGGTCGCGCGCTAAGCGCTTACTGTGTTTCGTTACACAACTGACGTGTGTGGGTGTGTGTACAGTGATTGACTACATGCGGAAGGTAAGTAATTTCTTTATTTTAAAAAATGGTTGGTGAATTGAAAATCTTTTTTTAATTTTTAGTGTAAAATTTACTGTGAACATTTGCCTTAAATACAGTAAATTAAATTTATGTTAAGAACTGAATATATAATTTTTTAAATAAAAGATTAACAAGATGTGAGTTCCGGCAGCTTTTTTCTTACAAAAAAAGCACTGCAGTGAACGGTTGTGGGAATTAGGTATGTCAGATCTAATGAAGAGAAGGACTAAGGGAGACATGATAGAGTCTTCCAATATTTGAGGGGCTGTCAGAAAGAAGAAGGGGGGCTCAACCTATTCTCCAAAGCACCAGAAGGCAGGACAAGAAGCAACGGATGGAAAATAATCAAGGAGAGAAGCAACCTGGAATTAAGGAGAAATTTCCTGACAGTGAGAACAATTAATCAGTGGAACAACCTGCCTCCAGAAGTTATGAATGCTCCAACACTGGAAGTTTTTAAGAAGAGATTGGATGTCCATATGTCTGAAATGGTATAGGGTTTCCTGCCTGAGCAGGAGGTTGGACTAGAAGACCTCCAAGGTCCCTTCCAGCTCTGTTATTCTGTAAGGTAGCCTAAATGATTTCCTTGGGGCATCAACAGACTGACCAGATCTGCTTACCAACCAGTCTTGGTCCATCTTCCCCACAAAGGCTAACCTGTTCCACTCACAAACAGTTTCAACTTTATTAGATGTATCTGTTGCCTTTGAATACTACCTTTGCTCTTGTACTAACCTCCCTTGATTGACTTTCCGATATTGGCCAACTGTTGCCCATCTCTTTGCATCCCAGGCTGCCTTCTCTGGAATTCATCCAACTCAACATGTGTTTTTGGCATGGCCAAAACAAGAATGCCATCAACAGCAGGCAAGTGTTGGCAGCTGTCAAGGGCCTGCCGATCGAGGAAAACTCACTCAACTTCAACACATTGACAACCAACACACTCCTTGGAAGAATCCACCTGCTGTCAACAGCAGAATACATATTTCAATCTATGTATAGGAATGTGTGTTGCATTTCCTAACATGTCCCCAACCACTCATCCCTGTGGGATACCCTCCAACTCTGTTTTTACACTACAAACCCAAGGGTAGCATCTGTCTAGATGGTGATTTTTATTTTTTTCAAATTCTCCGTTTCAAGCTGTTTTGCTAAGGATGACAGGTGCTTTCAAGAAATGGGCAGATCTGAATATTCAAAGACTGTTCATTACTCAATAGCAGGGATGTGGCCTGGCAGGTATGCACAGGATTGCAAATGAGTTGCAAAAGTGACACACTGCTGCACAGAATTCAAATTATCCCTCTCCCCCCCCCTTTCTCTTTGGTCCTCATCACCTCCCCTTCTGATTGTCTCCCGCAAGCCGCGTTTTGAAACAATGGTATTTATCTGATGAAACGAGAGTTTTCTTTCTCAGCGGCGGCTGGTGTGCTGGAGCCTTAATCTTAGTTACCAAAATTATCTGACAGAACAATAATGGGGTTTCAAAAAGAGGTCATTGGATTGGTTTTCAAATATTGACGAAAAGGAGGAGAGAAAACGATGGGAAAGGAAGGAAAAGAGACAGAGCTGCAAAGCCTCCTGAATGGGCAAGATCATTTCTAAACTCAGCGGCAATTTGATGAAGAATTTGGACGGGGCGAAAGAGATGAAGTCTACCACTTAGCTGCAAAGTTCAATTTATTTTTCGGGTCTATTAGCCCGCACAAAACGGATGGCCTCATATCTCCTTCGACACGGTCTGATGGGCAGAATTATATGTCCATATTGCTTTCCTTCTTTCGGTTCCGGATTGGAAAAGTTGGGAGAAGTTCTCCCTCCGTGGTTGGAGAACTTCTCCAAACTTTTCCGATCTGGAACCAAAAGAAGGAAAGCAATAAAATACAAAAAGAAATTCACAGTGTCAAGGAACTGTGGGATGGACAACTCTTGACTGGTTGGCTTGATGGTGCTGAAGAGATAAAGTGAAAATGCTCTTTTGATTTTTTTCCTCCTCTCTTCCTTTCCATGTCCTCGGACTCATCCACGATCAAACCAGGAGCACCTTTGCAGATGATTTGTAACCAATACTTGGGACTTGGGTTTGGCCAGTCTAAAGAAAAGAAGAAATAGGGGAGACATGATAGTAGTGTTCCAGTATCTGAGGGGCTGCCACATGGCAGAGGGGGCCAAGTTGTTCACCAGAGCACCAGAGAGAAGGACGAGAAACAATGGTTGGAAACTGATCAAAGAGAGAAGCAACCTGAAATTAAGGAGAAACTTCCTGACAGGGAGGACAATCAACCAGTGGAACATCTTGCCACCAGAAATCGTGGGTGCTCCATCACTGGAGGTTTTTAAGAAGAGGCTAGACATTCACCTGTCTGAGATGATATAGGTTCTCCTGCTTGAGCAGGGGGCTGGACTAGAAGACCTCCAAGGTCCCTTCCAGCTCTATTCTATTCTATTCTATTCTATTCTATTCTATTCTATTCTATTCTATTCTATTCTATTCTATTCTATTCTATTCTATTCTATTCTATTCTATTTTCGATTCGATTCGATTCGATTCGATTCTACCATTCTTTCTGCATCAAGATTGCAGCCCACAGGATTTCCTTAATACTTCGGAAAGCTCTTTGGTGCCTTTATGCATTAAACTAAGCGGAATGGCTTACTTTATGTGAGTTTAATGGAGTGTGTAATCTCACAATGGGGCCAGGTGCATTTATGGCAGAATACGCGCGTTTCAACCATGCTCAGCAACAGTTGAGTCTGGGCAAGGTGTGGAAAAGAAAGGAGAGCAGAAGAAGCTTGGAGAAGCCACCAGTCACAGGCATTGGTGGAAGCTCCAGTTCTTAAATTTGATCCAAAGGCAGATTGATGGAAGGTCCTCATTGGAGGAGTCATTCTTCAGATCAACTCCTCCAGTCAATGTGGCCCCTTGGATTGGGTGGCTTTCTATATACTCCCAAATTGCACAATGGGATCAAAGCAAACTGATGCTCCAGACACCAATCTGAGTAGGGTCACTTGTATGACCCTAAAGGTTTCCCCTGTCCAGTTATGTCCACCTCAAGGGGATGGTGGTCATATAAGGAACGGTTGCTGGAATTGGAGATGTCCAATTTAATGAAGAGAAGGACTGGGGGTGACATGATAGCAGCGTTCCAATGTCTCAGGGGCTGCCACAAAGAAGAGGGAGTCAAGCTATTCTCCAAAGCGCCTGAGGGCAGGACAGGAAGCAATCGATGGAAACTAATCAAGGAGAGACCCAACCTAGAACTAAGGAGAAATTTCCTGACAGTGAGAACAATTGATCAGTGGAACAGCTGGCTCCTAGAAGTTGTGGGTGCTCCATCATTGGAGGCTTTTAAGAAGAGACTGGACAGCCATTTGTCTAGAATGATATAGGTTTCTTGCCTGAGCAGGGGGTTGGACTAGAAGACCTCTGAGGTTCCCTTATCAACTCCGTTATCCTGTTATTCCATTATTCTGTAAATGACTGGGCGTTAGGGAAGAAAGACATGTAAACATAAGCATAAATTTGGGCCGCGCCGTTATTAAAGTCAGCAGCATGAAATATACCAAGGGGCTCAGAATTCTTTGAGCTTGTCACTTTGGGGGGACTGTTGCAATTTACTGATTTAATAAAGGAAATATGGTATCTTAATTGCTTGCTAAGCACGCACGCTGTATCCATTTCTAGTGGGCTTCCCTGACACGTCTCTGTAAACGCAGCTTAAAATACTGCAGTCGCAGCCTGACCTTCGGTGAATAAGCCTTGCCAATATTACAATTCTGGAGCCTTTTGAGTGTCTTTTCCCTTTTTTAACCAGCATCTTGGCAAAGATTGATTCTCCCCATAATCTCATCATAAAACATTCATAAACATTTGAGAGTGGTAGGGAGAAGTTTATTCTGAGCAGTTTGTTTTTAAATTACTCTG
>JALGBA010003939.1:45000-74203 GCA_023970755.1 Azemiops feae
ATAGAACAGGATAAGCCAGTATTTAGAATAGAATAGAGCTGGAAGGGACCTTGGAGGTCTTCTAGTCCAGCCCCCTGCTCAAGCAGGAGAACGTATACCATCTCAGAGAGGTGAATGTCCAGTCTCTTCTTGAAAACCTCCAGTGACGGAGCGCCCACGATTTCTGAAGGCAAGCGGTTCCACTGGTTGATTGTCCTCACTGTCAGGAAGTTTCTCCTTAATTCCAGGTTGCTTCTCTCTTTGATCAGTTTCAAACCATTGTTTCTTGTCCTGCCCTCTGGTGCTTTGCAGAATAATTCGATCCCCTCTTCTTTGTGGCAGCCCCTCAAATACTGGAATATTGTTATCATGTCCACCCTAGTCCTTCTTTTCTCTAGACTGGCTATACCCAAATCCTGCAACTGTTCTTCGTATGTTTTTGTCTCCAGGCCTTTGATCATCTTAGTTGCTCTTCTTTGCACTTTTCCCAAACTCTCCACATCTTTTTTGTGATATGGTGACCAAAATTGGTTGCAGTATTCCAGGTGTGGTCTTACTAGGGTTTTATAAAGCAGTACTAGTACCTTATCCATATTCATTAATGCCAACCCATGCCTTGTCTAGTAAAACAGGAGAAGACTGAGGTTTTGTATTCATGTCAGCCAAGCTTTTGATGAAGCTTAGAAGCATGTCCATCAGACATGGGCATATCTTTCTGATGGACCTTGTCAAAAAAGCTTGATAGATCTTGATAGAAGATCTTGATAGGAGACCACTATCTTATAAGCTTACGTGTGTGTGTTTGTGTGTGTGTTGATTTAAAGGATTATAACATGCCTAATTTGCATTGTATGTTAGCAATTAACCGCAATTTAAAACATAATGTGTTGTGGGAGCTATAAGTGGTTTTTCATGGTTGATTAGCTGTTCAAATGAAACAGAGCTATTTCCCGGTTTCAAACTGAGGCATTATCCACAGCACACCAGGTTTTCCCTTTGAGGTAAGAATGGTTTCCCAAACATGAAGGTCATTAGCATCAGTGTGTTCCTGGCTGTATTAATTGGCATCCCCATGCTCCTTGGTGTACCTGAACATTTTCATAATTCTCAAACATGCATTAAAAGAGCAAGTGGGTAGTATTGTTATAGTACGTGCAAGAAATGTTGCTTAGATCTCATGCGTGGCCTACGAATCAACTTCTGAATCAATGAAAAGGGAGGAAGAGGGGGAGGAGGAGAAGGAAGAAGATGATGAAGAAGAAGAAGAAGAATTCCTTGATTTCACTAAAATTGTCCTTCTTTGACCCAATCGGGGGATTATGACTGATCAAGTTATTTGAGAGGAGCTCAGAAAAGGGGGTGCACAATTCTTACAGGATTAATTCTTACAGTGACTTTCATCACTAGGTTGAGATTTGAATGTGGGAGGAGGAGGAGGAGGAGGAGGAGGAGGAGGAGGAGGAGGAGAAGAAGAAGAAGAAGAAGAAGAAGAAGAAGAAGAAGAAGAAGAAGAAGAAGAAGAAGAAGAAGAAGAAGAAGAAGACGAAGAAGAAGACGAAGAAGAAGAAGAAGAAGAAGAACCCAATGCCATTGCTTTGCTTCCCTCTTAGGAGGAGGAGGAGGAAGAGGAAGAAGAAAGGAGAAGGAGAAGGAGAAGGAGAAGAAGCTATTCATGACCGGTTGGACATCATTTTACCAAGACTGTCAATAGCAGCTGCTTCTTAGGAGTTCTTATAAGCTCTTGTCCGTGTCATCAGAGACAGCTTCATCCTATCTTCTGCTGACCTCTTTTTCCGTAGCCTTCCGTTTTTCCAAGCCCAAAGTTTTTCCCCAATAATTCTTCACATGATGGGTCCAAAATATCTTTTCACGCTTCCTTCCTCTAGCGTCGTTGGGAGCAAATTATTAGAATAAAACAAATGAAAGACTATTTAAAAATGACAACCTCCAATATTAGGCGGGTGAATTTTATGCCTTCTTGTCACTTTAACATGTGACTGTAAGCCAAATTACCCTTGACAGATTTTAAAAAGCAAGGATGGCCAAGAATATTTAAGGTACTTATGAATAAAGCAGCAGGGGTTGAACAAATTCCTTTTATTCTGTGCCCTGGGAACTAGACTTGAGCTGGGCATTTTGGATTTTCTTTAATTTACCATTAAAGGCTATTTTAAAGAGCCCAAAGCTTGAGAAAAGCCATGAAAGCATTGGAGTGATGTCAAATGTAGGTCATGGACTGTCCACCTCTGACTGAACCATCTGAAGGTCGCCATGATTTATATTACTTCCTGCATTCGGTTGCATCTCTGCTTCTGTCAGATCAGCTCCAAATTCCCTAAAGAATCTGGATTGGAGCTCAGAGTTTGGTTAGAGATATTGTGTGGTTTTTAAGGAAGAACTTTGTGGCCATTCAATATCCTCTTTCCCCCCCCCCCCCAGTGCAATCAAATGAACCTTACACTTTTGATCAGGGGGGAATATCTGAAGAAGTCCGTTTGCTAAGTAATTCACAGAACATCTGTAGAGTGCTGTCAAATAGCTCCAGGCAATCAGAATACCCAACCAAATGGAATTCATTAGAATTACCAGCTTGAGTAGTTATAATAATTGGATAGATCCCATTGGTGAAGTGAAAAAGAGCTTGGATGCTCAGAAACCTGGACCTCATTTGCACACCAGGATCCAAGTCCCCAAATGGATAGAAGAGAGGTTCATTACGAAATTGCTAGGGGATGACAAAGGACGTTCTCCATAAAAATAAAAAAAAATCCCATCAAGGGATAGTACACACAACATGTCTTACAAATGCGGAAATATTAGGGTGATTGAACTATGCCTACTGCTACTTTCTTAGATAATGGGGACTAAGCAAAGAGTTCATAGTTCATTTCTATTAGTTAAAGATCAATCAGAACAGAGCTGGAAGGGACCTTGGAGGTCTTCCAGTCCAGCCCCCTGCTCAAGCAGGACACCATTTCAGACAAGTGGCGGTCCAGTTTTTTCTTAAAAGCCTCCAGTGATGAAGCACCCTCAACCATTCAACTGGTGGCAAGCCAGTTCCACTGGTTAATTGTCCTCACTCTTAGGAAGTCTCTGCTTAATTCCAGGTTGCTTCCCTTCTTGATTAGTTTCCATCCATTGTTTCTTGTCTTGCCCTCTGGTGCTTTGGAAAGTAAGTTGACCCCCCTCCTCTTTGTGGCAGCCCCTCAAATACTGGAATACTGCTATCATGTCACCCCTGGTCTTTCTTTTCTCTAGACTGGCCATCCCCAATTCCTGCAATCGTTCTTCGTGTTTTCGTCTCCAGGCCCTTAGTCCCTACCAATAATATATTCATCCCATTCTTCCTGGAGAAAAAGTGGAATTCTAATCCCAGAAAGGCGACTTCTAACCCAGTCTGGTTAAAAGGGTAGTCAGGAGATTTGACCAGAGGAGTGGTTGACTGGGCTAAACTGAGATAATTCCACTTTTATAAAGTTATCAAATCATAGAGTTGGAAGAGGGGGTCAAACTATTCTCCAAAACCCCAGAGGGCAGGACAAAAAACAACGGTTGGAAACTGACCAAAGAGAGAAGCAACCTGGAATTAAGAAGAATCTTCCTGACAGTGAGGACAATCAACCAGTGGAACAGCTTGCCTTCAGAAATCGTGGGCGCTTTCTGGACTAGAAGACCTCCAAGGTCCCTTCCTATTCTATTCTATTCTATTCTATTCTATTCTATTCTATTCTATTCTATTCTATTCTATTCTATTCTATTCTATTCTATTCTATTCTATTCTATTCTATTCTATTCTATTCTATTCTAATTTCCTATTTTCTATTCTATTCTATTCTATTCTATTCTATTCTATTCTATTCTATTCTATTCTATTCTATTCTATTCATCCTTCTTTTCTGCAAGCTAAACATTCTTAGCTTTTTCAATCATTTCTCATAGGATGATTTCCAGTTCCTTCCATTTTTCCTAATTGTCCTCCTCTGGTGGGCGGCCAGCCCTTGTTCCAGTGTGCAAACTGCATCTAAATCTAGGAGGTTTAGTAAAGTATTTTTCTGACCTGGGGAGAAAAAAAGAAAAGAAAACGCATTCCTGTTTCACCAGCAGCTTCTTCTTCTCTCTCTCCCCCCCCCTCTTTCAAAATCTCTCCTAGTTTTATTGGAACTAACAAACGGCTTTTGCCTACCTACCGCTTACTTATGCTCAAAAGCTGCACAATGCAATCTCGGTTCCTACCCAGCTGTCTGATGGCCTGTATAGACATCTTCAGGGAGCTGTTGACAGACATTACAAAAAAGAAAGAAAGAAAGAAAAGAAATGGTGACCTCCAGAGACAGCTAGACTGTGGGTCATTAATGGTCCTACTTTCCTTTTGACCATTAATTGTAAGATGTTCTCGGTTTCTGAGGGGAAGAAAAAAAAATGGAAGAAAGAAGCTTTGGAACAAAGCAGGGGGAAATTTGAAGGTCAAACTCCAGTGGGCAGGAATGAAAACATCTGGCATTTCTCTGCAGCCTATTGAACAGACTGGCAGGGATCTAAGGCAAGATCAGGCAAGGAACAGCTGGCCATGTTCTTTAGGCAGTCCCTTAATGGCCCATTATAAGTTTATTGGTCCTTGGCATCCTGTCGTGGGTACGATACAAAGTAGAGCAAAGAACACAGCTGTGCTCATTTTAAATATTAAGATCTCATCATTTGGATTCCTTGGAAGCTGATATTAACTCAGCAGCCACATGGTTTGGACAAATTATGTGGGGTTTGCTCTCAGCGTGACGAGGTGGTCCATCAAGCCCTGATGTTCTCCCGACAGAAAAGCCATTTTGTAGAAGACATGGCAGAAGCTGAGAGGGAGTCAAAAGGGGGTCAGCCTAGAATCCCTACGTAGCCACAAACAAAGTTCAACTCCCCTTGAGTGCTGTTGACCCATAGCTAACTCTTAGCAGGTGCTGATGGCTAGTTGAGAAGATTTCTGTACGTGGGCTTTTAGCAATAAATCAGATTCATTGAACCTTCGCGTGTGGACTGGTCTTCCACGCTTGATACGCTTCCTTGAATTTGATAGGTTTATTTACTTTCTTTCCTGCTTTTCCAATCATGTCACAGTTGGAATCAAGGTCCGTCTTCAATCAAACCATCATCCATCCTCTCCCTTTTGCAAAGTTGGGCTCCTTCCTTCCCTGTTTCTAATTCAGCTTACATCTCAATCAAGAGCTCCACCATTTTTCCTTCCAAACCCCCAAATCTGCATTCATAGGATCTTTAATAGAGAGAGCTTTAGTAAATAGATCGCTTTTCCCACAGTGATTTTTCCCCAGTGAAACGTGTTTTTATCCATGTAATATATTTATTATGTCCAATAATCAGGAAGATGATTCACTTTGGGGTTTGTGTTTTCTGACAATGTTTACACTATTAATGAATGTGGTTATTCATTTCCAGCACGCAGATAAATTCAGAAAGCGAGAATTAAGTAAATTGACATCAGATGAGAAAATAAATAATTTTCTCCACTGACTATGATAAAATTCATTTAATTTTATTTATGGAGGATAGCTTACTTAACTACATACAGAGGGCAGTTTTGTGTGTGTATCTTCTTAGAATATTATCATTTAGCTATAACTCTGCAGGATTACACTCTCCTGAAATGATAAATGAATTGGTATAACTATTGCCATTAATAGATCCAGCATTAAATAAATACAGGCTTTGTCATGATTAAATATTATTCTGGCTATCACAAAGGTTCTCAAGCTTTGCAGGAACATAATGGCCCACTGCAGGAGTTTGTAGACAGAGTCTGAAGTGAGCTCGAAGTGAACAATATATATATAAAAAAAGATGTTGAGACTCTGGAAAGAATGCAGAGAAGAACAACAAATATTCCCCAAAATATTTCATTCTCGGTGTGTGTGTGCTGACTAAGAAAGAAAGAAAGAAAGAAAGAAAGAAAGAAAGAAAGAAAGAAAGAAAGAAAGAAAGAAAGAAAGAAAGAAAGAAAGAAAGAAAGAAAGAAAGAAAGAAAGAAAGAAAGAAAGAAAGAAATATTTAAAGAATCGACTTTCAAATTTCATCCCAACGAGTGCAAACACATTTAGCAAGTCTTCATATCCTATGATGTCTTCACCCTCTATTCCATCTCCTATGCTGGGTGTCTTATCAACTTCAACTTCTTTGGAGGCTTCTGTTCTTCCAACCCAATTCAATGGATGAATGGGAAAAAAAGTTTATCCAATTATCTGTGATTAAGCCATCACCTGGCTAAGCCTCGTGCTATTTTTTTTTTAATCATAACATTGGCAGGGAACGAAACTTTCCATGGGTCAAAACTCAACAGCTTTGTCTGCCGAATTCTCTTCATTGGTTAGAGGTTGTAAATATTTCATGGTGACCTTATCAGCTTTTCCTTTTTTTTAAAAAAGGACTTAACATGTACAATATGCCTTAACGTTAGCTATGCATCCCCACGTCCTTTTTCTTTTAAAGCTTAATTTATCTTTGACTTAGGTTGAGGAGGCAGGTGTTAAAATTTAATATTGCTGTAACTTTTAAATGACCACCGTGAATAATAAGAATGCAAACCTCTAAGACATTTAAAAGGCGTTAATGACTATATATATATATATATATAAAAGACCTGAAGTTGGCCAAAGGATAAAACTGAGACATTCTTCCTTGAAATATTTTGAAACTGAAATAAGGAACAGATGGGAAAAGAAGCATCCTAAATCACATTTTGAAATGGTTGCATTTCAGGGGTTGGGAAGAAGAAAAAAAAAGTCTAGATTTGCTAGAAATATTGATAAAACCCAGGAGACAAGAGTTAGCAGGCAGAGAGAAAAAAAATGGATAGAGCAATGATGCAACGTTGTCATTGGAATAAGCGACATTTTAATTTGGGAAGATTTTGATTCTATGAACTGGCAACCCAATCAGTTTGCCGATATATTAACTGAAGCCCCATAGAAGGAAAACTCGGTTTGACCGACATTTTCATCTGAAGTGAACTTGCTTGGCACTAACACTGATTTATTGGGTGATTCAGGATAATCAATCCATCTTCTTTTCCTCACAGATTTGGGAGACCCAGTAATAGCTGATATTGTGCAGAGAAGAGGAACGAAGATGAGTAGGGGACTGAAGGCTAAAATATATGAAGAAGGGTTGCTGGAATTGGGTATGTCTAGTTTAATGAAAAGAAGGACTAGGGGTAACATAATAGCAGTTCCAATATTTGAGGGGCTGCCCCAAATGGCTAGTCTAGAGAAAAGAAGGAGTAGGGGGGACATGATAGCAGTCTTCCAGTATTTGAGGGGATGCCACAAAGAAGAGGGGGTCAAGTTATTTTCCAAAGCCCCAGAGGGCAGGACAAGAAGCAATGGATGGAAACTCATCAAGGAGAGAAGCAACCTAGAACTAAGGAGGGAGGATGGAAGGGAAGAAGGAAGGAAGGAAGGAAGGAAGGAAGGAAGGAAGGAAGGAAGGAAGGAAGGAAGGAAGGAAAATGGATGGAAACTAATCAAGGAGAGAAGCAACCTGGAACTAAGGGAGGGTGGAAGGAAGGAGGGAAGG
Organism: Azemiops feae; assembly: GCA_023970755.1. Classification (NCBI taxonomy): domain Eukaryota; kingdom Metazoa; phylum Chordata; class Lepidosauria; order Squamata; family Viperidae; genus Azemiops; species Azemiops feae. Next base: position 52,552 of record JALGBA010003939.1, read on the forward strand.
AAGGAAGGAAGGAAGGAAGGAAGGAAGGAAGGAAGGAAGGAAGGAAGGAAGGAAGGAAGGAAGGAAGGAAAATGGATGGAAACTAATCAAGGAGAGAAGCGACCTAGAACTAAGGAGAAACTTCCTGACAGTGAGAACAATCAATCAGTGGAACAACCTGCTTCCAGAAGTTGTGGGTGCTCCATCACTGGAGGTTTTTAAGAAGAGATTGGACAATCATTTGTCCAGAACGGTATAGGTTCTTCTGCTTGACCAGGGGGTTGGACTAGAAGACCTCTAAGGTCCCTTCCAACTCTGTTATTCTGAATTAATTCAGTGGGTTGATGGCTTTCAGTCCATTAGATGCATATCTGCAGTTCAATTTTCTTGAGTGATTTTGCCCTGCTCCACAATGTGAGTAAGGACCTGGAATTTAAATCTGCTATATACTTATTGATTTTTATTTTTTTTTAACTTTTCTGGGTGAATTGTTTTCTAATACAGCCTTGTAACGTCATTTTAATACATTTAAGACATAAGCAATATTATTGCTGTACACACCATAGAGAGGGCATCTGTCCTAAAAGTGAATTTTTTCTCATCTCACAGAACAATTCACCACGACTTGAGCTCATGTCTCTTTGATATAATAAGAGATTGTCGATACGGATTAAAAATGAAAAGATTAAGACTGAAAGCCTATTCTCAGTAGAATCCAGTGAGACTTAACTTTTCAGTGGTTGAAAACGCACAACTTAGTTTCCCCTGGATTTTCTACTACCACCGATGAATTAAGGTTTCCCATAGAGGCTCAAATTAATACGTAAGGAAATCCATTTGATTTCCAAGATATTTGTCTTTTGTTTTGACAGATACAATTTTCACATGATTCCTGAAGCAAGATGTTTGCTTGTTGTTGGGCTGAGAATTGTGGCTAAGTAGATTGGGTAATAAAAGTTTCCTGCTCCGAAGTTTGGAGAAAAATTATGAAAGATTTTTTTTAATATAATTTATATAGCTGCCCACCACACTTTCCTGATTCTGGGCAGCTTAGAAAGTTGCTCTTCCCAATTTATTAACATCAACAAGTTAATAAAACAATAAAAACTAACAGGCTCCACACCCATATCAACAGTCCTCAGACCCATCTATTCATTGGGATACAATTTCATTTAAAATACATGTAGAGATTTGTTTTAACAAGAAGCTGAAAAGAAACAGGGCGGAATAGACTTAATAGCCAACCTGTAGGAGAAGGAGTGGCAGAATCTGGGGGTGGAGTTAAAAGAGGAATCAGCCTAGAATTCCTACATAGCCACAGACAAAGTCCAAAACTCCCTTGAATTTCATTGGCCCTTATCTAATTCCAGCCAGGCATCAGTTGAGTAGTTTCCTGTTCATGGGCATGATTAGCAATTTGTTGTTGTTGTTGTTGTTAGTTGCGAAGTCGTGTCCGACCCATCGCGCCCCCATGGACAACGTTCCTCCAGGCCTTCTTGTCCTCAATCATCTTCTGTAGTTCATTTAAGCTCACGCCTACTGCTTCAGGTGACTCCATCCAGCCACCTCATTCTCTGTCGTCCCCTTCTTCTCTTGCCCTCGATCTTTCCCAGCATTAGGCTCTTCTCCAGTGAGTTCTTCCTTCTCATTAGGTGGCCAAAGTACTTGAGTTTCAACTTCAGGATCTGGCCTTCTAAAGAGCAGTCGGGGTTGATCTCCTCTAGGACTGACCGGTTTGATCGCCTTGCAGTCCAGGGGACTCACAGGAGTCTTCTCCAGCACCAGAGTTCAAAGGCCTCAATTCTTATGATTAGCAATACAGCAGTTTAATTGGTCCTTCATGTGTGGATCTGATCTTTCTTGCCTGACACAATGCAGACCAAATAATATTAAGACATCTTATCCATGCCAATAAACCTCAGCCATCATTCAGAACTTAATTTAGAAGAAACATTTCTCCTTGAGTTCCAGATCTTGATGGTGGAAAGAAAAGCTTGGCCATTAGAAGTCAACTTTTCAGGCCTTTTGAGGCAATGTTGATGTCAACCAGGTGATTGAAAAATAGCAAATGATCTACTGGACCAACATTTCATTGTAAACCTACATCTCCAAGAGATTTTCATCACCATCAGCTGAGATGACTTGACTAGCCTGTCAACACTGCTGTCAATTCTCAAGGCAATAAATGTGAGAAATGAATCTCTAAATACCTATCATCTTGTAGAACTTAGCCCTTTTCTTGAGCTGTCCCACAGATGTGCCAGCTGCCAGAAAGGAAATATGTTCCTGGTCATAATGGCTTCATGTTATGATGCTGTTCAGGAGTAGGGGAACTGGAAAACTGAATTTAAATCTTTTCCCCATCCCAGATCTGTGAATCTTTGCCTCATGCATACTCTATGTTGCAACTGATGTAACCAAGATCGATTTTAAACAGGTTTGACAATTATTCATTCACCCATGTCTTTTAGTAGGGAGTTATTAAATTTCTCTTCTGCATGTGTTGTATTAAGTCCATTCAGTCAAATAATTGACTCAAAAATATATAAAACAAATCCTTTGCTGAAAACTGCCCTTCCAGTTTTGTTCTCCCTGAATCACCATGTTCAGATGATAGCCATATAAATTTTTATTTTAATTTATTTACCTGCCAGGTGTGAAAGATCAGGGCTACGCATGAAGGTTCAATTAAACTGATTTATTGCTAATGATATCTATCCAGAAGAATTGGTAGTATAAACAGAGGCATAGTATCAAAATCACATGAAGTATTAGTACCACTTTATAACGCCTTAGTAAGGCCACACCTGGAATCCTGCATCCAGTTTTGGTCCCCACATTACAAAAAAGATGTTGAGACTTTGGGAAAAGTGCAAAGAAGAGCAACTAAGATGATCAAAGGCCTGGAGACTAAAACATATGAAGAACGGCTGCAGGATTTGGGTATGGCCAGTTTAGAGAAAAGAAGGACTAGGGGGGACATGATAGCAATATTCCAGTATTTGAGGGGCTGCCACAAAGAAGAGGGGGGTCAAATTATTCTCCAAAGCACCAGAGAACAGGACAAGAAACAATGGATGGAAACTAATCAAGGAGAGAAGCAACCTATAACTAAAGAGAAACTAGCTATCAGTGAGGACAATCACAGTGGAACCCCTTGCCTTCAGACATTGTGGGTGCTCCATCACTGGAGGTTTTAAAGAAGAGACTGGACAGTCACTTGTCTGAAATGGTATAGGATCTCCTGCTTGAGCGGGGGGCTGGACTAGAAGACCTCCAAGGTCCCTTCCAGCTCTATTCTGATTCTGAATTCAAGGGGACTGGTCTTAGTTTGCTTGTGGCTATGTAGGGATTCTAGGCTGATACCTCTTTTGACTCTGCCCCCGGTTTCTGCCACTCCTTCTCCTACATTTCCAGATTCATTGAACTGAAATGAATTAATCTTCCAATTTTGCAAGCAACTCCCTCTAGTGCCACATCAGCTAGAAGGACCCTTGTCTCCGAAGGTCATTCCCACATACCTCCCTAGGCACTTCCTAGGAAGGCTGACAGCATCTTTGGCAGGAGAATAAAACTTTCTGGACATCAAAGGACAGATTTCGGCAAAGGATTAGTTAACAGACTTTGGCTTCCTGCCTTACTTGACTGGGCTGGATTCCAGCAACGCCAAATCATGTATCTTTTCTGGGATAATGGGATTGACGTGCATTGTGCTGTGTCCATCCTGAGCATAAAAGAGACAATACTATGCAACATTATCTGATTAGGCGAGAACAAGCATCTGCAGTAATAGCCTGCCGTATCTCACTGTGAAGTCAAAACAGAGACAGTCTCCCTTCTTAACGTTTCTCCTACAGGAGGCCATTTATTTGCCTCCAGGTTTGTCATCTGAAGTCAGCTGGGAGGAAAGGAAAGGGAGAGGAAACCAGGAAGGAAGGGGCCTTTGAGTAAGCAGTTAGCTGTGAAGGGAATGGAAGATTTCCTACAGAAATTCCTGAGTTTGTTCACACCGTACTGTTGCAATATTTACATTTTCCCTGGTGTTTGAGCTGAAGAATCCAAATCCAGCTCGGTGAACAGGAGGGAAATGTAACAACCTTAGCAGAGGAAGAAACCCTGCTGAGTCAGATCCAGGGTCTAGTGAAGGCAGCATTTTATTTCTCACCAAAGCTAAGCAGATGTAAATGGAAACCGATTGTAACAGTATGCAGGGAACACCATGGGAGATTGATCCAAGAGATGCTGCCAAGGGAACGGTCAGATAACAGACTGCGTAGCCCAGAACTGCATAATGGGTGGAGAAAGAGGTTCAGAAGAGACTCTCACTAACTTCTCAGGCTGTATAGGAGACGGCTGTAATGGTATGTGGGAAAGACCTCGGGATATGAAGGGAAGAGATGCTACCTATGGAACAGTCAGATAAGAGACTGCATAGCCCACAGCTGCATAATGGGTGGAGAAAGACGCTCAGAAGGGACCCTCCCTAGTTTCCCAGGCTGTATGTGAGAAAGACCTTGGGAGAGGGGAGGGAAGAGATGCTGTCCAGGGAATGGTCAGGTAAGAGACAGCATAGCCCGCTGATGCATAGTGGATGGAGTAAGAGGCACAGGAGGGACCCTCTCTAGTTTCTTAGGTTGTAAAGAAGACAGCAAGAGAATTGTACTTTCAGAGTAGCATGATTCTGTTAACATAGTTTTACAATAAGTAGAATAAGCTCATTTGTCTCGGTGTCCTATCCAGTCTGCCTTGTAAGACTGACACTGACCCACAAGAAAATCGTCAAGAGGTGATACAGATAGATTAGATAGATACAGTAGATGATAGATAGATAGATGATAGAGGATAGATAGATAGATAGATAGATAGATAGATAGATAGATAGATAGATAGATAGATAGATAGATAGATAGATAGATAGATAGATAGATAGATAGATAGATAGTAGATAGATAATAGCAATAGCACTTAGATTTATATACCACTTCACAGTGCTTTACAGCCCTCTCTAAGCAATTTACAGAGTCAGCATTTTGCCCCCAACAATCTGGGTCCTCATTTTACTGACCTCGGAAGGATGGAAGGCTGAGTCAACCTTGAGCCAGTCAGGATCGAACTGCTGGCAATCGGCAGTCAGCAGAATTAGCCTGCAATGCTGCATTCTAACCACTGTGCCATCATGGCTCTTAGATAGAGATAGATAGATAGATAGATAGATAGATAGATAGACAGACAGACAGACAGACAGACAGACAGACAGACAGACAGACAGACAGACAGACAGACAGACAGACAGACAGACAGACAGACAGATAGACAGACACAGAGATAAATAGACAGACAGACAGACAGACAGATAGACAGAGATAGATAGATAGATAGATAGAAGATAGATAGATAGATAGATAATAGATAATAGATAGATGAAAGACAGACAGATAGATAGACAGACAGACAGACAGACATAGAGATAGATAGATAGATAGACAGACAGACAGACAGACAGACAGACAGACACAGAGATAAATAGACAGACAGACAGAGACAGACAGAGATAGATAGATAGATAGAAGATAGATAGATAGATAGATAGATAGATAATAGATAATAGATAGATGAAAGACAGACAGATAGATAGACAGACAGACAGACAGACATAGAGATAGATAGATAGATAGATAGATAGATAGATAGATAGATAGATAGATAGATAGATAGATAGATAGATAGATAGATAGATAGATAGATAGATAGATAGATAGATAGATAGATAGATAGATAGATAGATAGATAGATAGATAGATAGATAGATAGATAGATAGATAGATAGATAGATAGATCTTCAATAAATAACTCCAACTGGGGCATCTCTGCTCCTGGAAATAATAGATAGAGACATCTTTGCTAGAAGTCCCTGATATCCTCCTTGTGTGGCAAAGGCATTCACTATCCTTCTGTCAGACTGTAAGTCCAAAACTTAATGTTGATTTGTATTGTAGCAACTTTGATCAGTGAATGGTCCAGCTGAACGTCCATGAAAATAAGGAGTGATGAATCTAGCTGCCTCTGATGCAACCCAGCGAAGTGCAGAGAACTGGCTGGCGGTAGTTTCTCACTTACCTCCTTCTGTTCTGAGTGCACCAAGATGCCTTCAAGCATGTCTCAGTGTGGAAAGAGGAAAGGAAAAACTAAATAGCTGGGAACTGGTAATGAACTCCCATCCGTTGAGTTGATTTTCATGGGAGAAGACAACTTTAAAAAGAAGGAATCCAAAATCAATATAATGACCAACGTTCTCCGTGAGAAAAATCAATTCGATTTTCCCAGGCAGCATTCAAAAAATTATTTCTTCCGGCGCTTTGCTTTTTTTTTTTTTTTTTTTTTTTTCTAAAAAAAAAAAAAAGATTTTCAGAAGTGGAATTATGTCTAAGTAGATAAATACTCCTCTTTAAAACCCATCGATTTATTTATTCGATTTATGTAGCTGCCCATCACAACCCATGAGCCTATTTATGGATTTATGAACCTTTCCATGACCATCGTGACAATCATTGTAGCTTTTGGTTCCTTTTTGTGAGTCTTCACACCCAATTATCTACATATTGAGCTTCCTCACCCCAAGTTCTGGAGACTCTGCTTGGTGGGGTGGTTGAGACATCAGGCTAGAAAGCAGGAGAGCCATTCTTGTCCAACATTTGCTGTTTTGATTTTAAATCATCCAAACGAAGAAAATAGTTTACCTTTATGGAACTGGTCCAGGCCAATCAAGATTTCCCCCTTCGGATTTAGAAATTCTGTTCTGACATCAATGAAGACAAGCATATGTCAAATCCATCCAAGAGAAATGTACAGACGGAGTATTTTACAAGCCTAAAGAAAAGGCAATGAAATAAGGAGCATTTTTTTTAAAATCAAATCTATTTCAATAGGAGTCCTCTCTCTCTCTCTCTCTCTCTCTCTCTCTCTCTGGAAGTCTTGTCATTTCAGTTGCGTCCTGTCCTTTGCAAAAGGGTGTTTTGAAGGATTTTCTTTCAAGTACCCATGTTGGCATATTTGAAAACAGGAGAGTTGAACAAAGAAAACATCTCGGAATCCTTATCATGATTATTGTTATTTTTCTGCTTCTCTTTGACAAGCCGTCCTGTCAAAGAGTTGGGATTTCTTTGCTTGGTTTCAAGATAATTATGACAATGACATCTAATACCAGTAATCCTCAATTTATGACCGTAATGGAGTCTGCCCCTTATGATTGCAAGTGGTGATGGCCTCATTCAATGAGCCCCACTTCTAGGTAAGGTAGAGAACATGCTGGGATCACCAAAGATGGAGAAACTTCTCAAATGAGTATAGAGATTCTCAGTCATCCAGCTCATAGTTATCCCAAATATGCTTTTTCACCAGTCAACTGGACTTCCTTGTTTTTCTTTGAAGAGGTTTCGCTTCTCATCCAAGAAGCTTCTTCAAATGAGCTGAGAGGTGACCCTAATCAATAGCATGGAGGCGATTTGTTGATTTTTGTCTTTTATTCTTATTGAACAGTGTTTAACTGACAGTAACCGAGTAACATAAATGTGTCATGAAACAAAAAAAATCCGTTAAAAAACAAATGAAAAAGCTCAGAGAAATAGATAAAAGCCTTTTCAATTGCCATATGATGTAAGCACTGTAGATCTTTTGCAAGGTTACAAGATATATTATGAACTTACGAATTCATGAAGTCTGCCCAAATTTGGTGGAACTGTGCGTCTTTTCCTCCGATGTTTTATTCTTCTGATTTTATCGGAAACCTTTTCTAATACGGTGATTGAAGCAGCTTCGTTAATCCACATCTCAATTGTTAGATCATCTAACGTTTTTTCTATTCTGAGCAATTATTACTTGAGAATTTAAGTGAAAACTGTGACTATTATTGTTCATCAGCTAGGCGTAGCTGCTCTGGAAGATAGGAGATTCAGAAGGATATTTGTTCAGACAAAGCTTTCTACTCCCCCTTTTCTTTTAATCTGAAAGATATATTATAAATCTGTGAGTTTTATTGTTACTGAAATCAGAACTGAAATAGCCAAAGATTAACAAAGTCCAAAATCCACTCCAGGGTGCATGGGAAACCTTCCCATCTGCAGGGCAAGTAGATCCTTGTTATCTTAACAAGGGAAAAAAATGTGTAGCCTTTCATTTAACAGTATCTAACATCTCTTAGGAGAAGTTAGATATTGTAAAGAGCTGAGCAATTACCTCCTTTGAACCCAACTACTTTTATAGACTTCATTCTTTCTTGATTAAATGGGGCCTAATGAGTTTTGTCTTCGAGGCAGAAAGAAAGGGGCAGTTCATAAATCAAGCTTGTGGACTTGATCAGAGAAGCAATTACATCAGATTTGGAATAGTCCAAGAGAGCAGAGAAGATTTTTTGCTTTCTGTCTGGCATCAGCTCTTCAAATTTATCTGGACCACTTGGCTTCCTGCTACCTTGTCAACATCAGATGTTGAGTACTGAACTCTCGAAGTTCTTCTTACTACTCTGCATTGTTGTTGAGCCACAGTGGCATTTTGAAGATGGAATTTGCAGGTTCTAGATCTCTTCCCCTCTAGTTCCCCTCTCTTCCCACCCTAGTTTAATCATCAATCCAGAACTTTGATAAAATGTCCATGCATTAGCCTATAGGTGTGAAAATATATCTAGAAAAATAAATCAGAACAAAGCAACAGACCAGCTCAATTTAACATCTAACATCTGTTCCCTTCTTTCGTAAATGGTGGCTGAAAGATTAGAATAGAATAGAGCTGTAAGGGACCTTGGAGGTCTTCTAGTCCAGCCCCCTGCTCAAGCAGGAGAACCTATACCATCTCAGACAAGTGACTGTCTAGCCTCTTCTTAAAAATCTCCAGTGATGGAGCACCCACGATTTCTGGGGGCAAGCTGTTCCACTGGTTAATTGTCCTCACTGTCAGGTAGTTTCTCCTTAATTCCAGGTTGCTTCTCTCTTTGATCAGTTTCCAATCATTGTTTCTTATCCTGCCCTCTGGTGCTCTGGTGCTCCAGGATTTATGAAAGATGTGGTGCAATGGTTCTGAGATAACATCTGCCAGCTCCTTCAGAACTCTGGGATGTAATTTGTCAGGCCCCGGTGATTTATATTAGTCAAGGTCAGATAGGTGTTCTCTTACCATTTTCTTGCTTATTTTAATTTTTGTTTCGAATTTGTCTTTTGCAATGGTTTATTTTGGTATGTTGGGCTATAGTTTCTTTTTGTGTGAAGACTGATGCAAAGTGTGAGTTAAGCAGCTCTGCTTTCTCCCTGTTGCCTGTTATTGGAGATGATTTTATTTATGACAAAACCAATCCAGAAGAATCCTTGCCTTTATGTTTTCTTTGTTTGGCTTCTTAGTTTTGCTTTCCAAACATCTTTGGTGGGAAGATGACAGATCTAACTGCTGAAAGTTGTCCAACCTCTCCAGACACATGGCATTGATTTCCTGTTTTGGAACGTGGAAGGACATGTTTTTTTTCTTTCAGTGAGATTCCCCCATGGTGATAGTTTCTAAGCAAAGCGAAGAGACAGAAGTTGAATAAATAGCAGACTGGGAGAAAAGGTTCCACAAGGGTTCATCATTCAACGTCTGTCTGGAGTTCCTTCTCATTTTCTCACTAAAAAATGCTCTTCAGAAGAATGTATTTCTTTAGATCAAGATGGAGCTCTTGTCCCTGACATTAAGTCTCCAGGGGAAATGTATTGCATATTGCTTGTTAGTTGACCTCTTCAGTCAATGCCCATATACAAAGATCTGCAACTGTAGGAAACACAACTTCATCTGCTCCTTCTTCTTCTTCTTCTTCTTCTTCTTCTTCTTCTTCTTCTTCTTCTTCTTCTTCTTCTTCTTCTTCTTCTTCTTCTTCTTCTTCTTCTTCTTCTTCTTCTTCTTCTTCTTCTTCTTCTTCCTTCTTCTTCTTCTTCTTTTCTTCTTCTTCTTCTTCTTCTTCTTCTTCTTCTTCTTCTTCTTCTTCTTCCTCCTCCTCTTCCTCTTCCTCCTCCTCCTCCCCTCCTCCTCCTCCTCCGCCTCCTCTCTTCTTCTTCTTTCTTCTCTTCTTCCTTCTTCTTCTTCTCTTCTTCTTCTTCGTCTCTTCTTTCTTCTTCTTCTTCTTCCTTTTCTTTTCTTCTTGTTCTTCTTCTTCTCTTTCTCTTCTCCTCTCTCCTCCTCCCTCCTCCTCCTCCTCCTCCTCATCCTCCTCCTCCTCTCCTCCTCCTCCCCTCTCTTCTTCTTCTCTTCTCTTCTTATTCTTCTTCTTCTTCTTATTCTTCCGTCTTCTTCTTCTTCTTCTCCTCCTCCTCCCATTGTAAAAGATTCAAAAAATGAATCACTGCTTTGCAACACTCACAAAGCCAAAATGGTACAAGAGGGTGTTTTTTTTTTTTTGTAGAAGACCCAAAAACGTGTAATTAAATCAACACAGTGAATGAGAGAACAAGAACGGCCCATAGAAGTGATTATCAGGAACAAAGACAATGTGATTACCAGGAATAAAGAGAGTTGGCTGATTTTACTTAGCAGACAAATACTCTTCAATCCATAATCGGTTGTTATGGTATGAAACGTGCCAGCTGAGGATGTGGAAAAGCAGAAGGAAGCTGAATTGGAAAGCTGGATTTGCTGTTACATTAAGTGGCATCCATCAAGTTGAGAAAGAAATACGACAGATAGTCCTTGACTTACAACAATTGGGAGCATAATTTCCACTGCTAAGCAAGGTAGTTAAATGTCTATGGAGATTCTCAATCTTCCAGGTCATGGTTGTCCCAAAGGTGCTTTTTCAAAAGGCAACTGGATTTCGTTTCTCCTTGAAGATGTTTTGCTTCTCATTTCTTCAGAACTTCAGAACTCAAGAAGCTTCTTGGATGTGTAATGAAACATCTTCAAGGAAAAACAAATTCCAGTTGCCTTTTGAAAAAGCATTTTTGGGACAAGCAAGGTAATTGTTAAGTGAGTCACAATGTAAGATCTCTTTGGCTACGGCTGTTAAGCAAATCATGGATGTTAACATAGTTGTTAACCCCACCCCCATTGACTTTGCTTACTGGAAGCCAGCTGGAAAGGTAAAAGATAAGACAAGACAAGACAAGGCAAGACAAGATGAGGTGCCAAACCAAGACAAGACAAGATGACAAGACAAGACAAGATAATCTTTATTTTCATTTTTTTACTGTGGGCACACTGGCACACATTAAAAATGAAATTCTGTTGCCTGCTCTCAAAAGAAAGTATATATCTACCCATGCACATACATACACACATATACACATACTATATATATATATATATATATATATATATATATATATATATGGTGTTTGTATGTAGGTCTTTGGTAATTCGGGTTTTCTCCCATGTAAAATTAGAAGTGTCTTGGCGACGTTTCGACAAAGTCCCATTCGTCATCTTCAGGCTGGCGTCTTCGGCTTCGTGTTTCTAGGAGCAATGTGTGATCGCAGCTGTTTCTTCCTTTTAACTGCCCCCACCCAAACAGAACACACCCCCATCCAATCAGAGCACAGCCAACCCCCCATCCAATCAGAGCACAGCCAAGCCCCTAACCAATCAGAACACACCTCCACCCAATCAGAACACAGCCAAGCTCCCACCAATCAGTTCATACCTCCACTGGCAGTTAAAAGGAAGAAACAGCTGCGATCACACATTGCTTCTAGAAGCACGAAGGCCGAAGAGACACCAGCCTGAAGATGACGAATGAGACTTCGTCGAAACGTCGCCAAGACACTTCCAATTTTACACGGGAGAAAACCCGAATTACCAAAGACCTACATACAAACACCCGTGAAAACCTCAGAAAACATATATATATATATATATACACACACACACATTACATATACACCTACACTCATACACTTATATACATTTATATATTGATCACTGTCCATTTTGAATACATAATGGAAAGAGGAAGCTTGATATTCTGCTTCGGATACCACGAAGCCTCCTCCCAGAAGGTAACAAGGAAAACAGCTCGTGAAGAGGATGTGTAGGATCCCAGACAATCTTGCAGAGCCTGCTCAAACAGCGCTTATATGCCACCTCCTGGATGGAAGGGAGAGAACTGCTAATAATCTTTTCTGCCGTCCTCACCACTCTCTGCACCGCCTTCCTGTCTGAAGCAGGGATGCTTCCAAACCAGACTGTGATGCTGTATGTCAGGATGCTCTCGATCGTCCCTCTGTAGAAAGTGGTCAGGACAGGGGAAGGAAGATGTGCTTTTCTCAGGCGATGCAGAAAATGCAGGCGCTGCTGTGCCCGCTTCACCAGTGTCTGTTGAGCTACTAAGCTAGCCTACTCGTTAGCTGCACACCCAGAAATGATGTGCACAACAAATGGTGATCACATGACCATGGGACAGTGCAACTGTCATACATACACGCCAGTTTCCAAGTAGCTGAATTTTGATCATGTGTCCAGGGGGCTACTGTGACGGTTGTAAGTACGAGGACTCATAAACCATTTTTTCCAATGCTGATGTAACTTCAGTTGCTAACTGAATCATTGTAAGTTTAGGGCTCCCTGTACAGTAAAAGAACTTTTTACTGGGGTAACAATTGAAGCAAGGCAGATAGCAACCAGGGCAAGCTACATCTTCCAGCACTCAGAACTGCAAAACTACATAACTCCCAATTCTGCAGTTCCGAGATTGATTGATTGATTTGTCTTTTTATTGAGGCAGACGTCTAGTTTCAAAGATGTAGTAGTAACGTGAAGATGAAAACAGGCAGGACGTATTGTTGTTTACCTGGAATCAGGTGGACACCAAAAGGGACATTGTGGTGATCCTACAATTTTACTGTACATGCCAATTTGGAGGACATTACTCTGCTGTCGGTTTCTGGGCACTCTCCCAAATCCAGAGAGAAAAAAAAGTAAAGCTGAACAGATTATTGTTTGTTTGTTTTCTTCCAGGAAGCTTGTCAGCTATTGGAGCCCAGAAAAAATATCAATGTTGCCTTTGTTGAATGAACTGCATAAATCCTCCCGGTTAGTCAGATATTCTGAAGCACCAAGTAAGAAATAAAGGAGATTGATTCCTCCTTAAATTTGCCTCTCAGGATTAAAAGCTAGAGTTACATGGTTCTCCCCTCCCCCCATGATCCAGAACAAGAACCATATTCTTGTAAGACCGATTGCCTTCTATCTAGAGAAAACATCAGGCCACATGTGGTGCAAAAAGTATTTATCAATTCAAAATTTAAAAAAACCTCCCGTATTACGACCCTGGAATCCTTAATTTGGGGTAGAGTCAGGATGATTGAGTGAAGCTGGGCATTTACTGACCGGATCCCCTTCCTGACACCTACATGGAATTCACAGATTTTTTTTTTCTTTGCACCCTAGGAGAGAGAAACATCTGCTGCTACCTCAGGTTGAATTTTCCGAGTGGCAGGCAAGTGTTTTCACCACTAGGCCATCACACAGCTCATCATTTATCCATTCAGAATAAGAGCTTTGTCCTTCCTCAGAATTGACTGTGCATGCTCATGACATATGTAGATGATTTCAATATGATCAGGTTTAGATCATTTGGTACCGCCTTCTGTTTCTTAACTCCAAATCTTGAAATTCAGCTGGACCAGATGTAGACTAAATAGAGGGTTCCTCAATTCTTAGAATCCTGCATCTTCTTTCTTCAGCGTCTTCTAGGCCAGGGCTTTTCAACCAGTGGTACAGGTACCACCTGTGGTACATTGGCACCTGGCAGGTGGTACGCGACCATCCTAGAAAAGTGGTAGTGGGGGAGGGGAATGAGCTGAACCAGTGGCAGCACCACACAAGCCTGAGCGAGAGACGGCTGGAGCTGCAGGGCTGTCAGGGCTCAGCGGAAGCATCAGGATCAGTGCCGCTTTCCAGCTGATCGGCGCTTCTTTGGGGCTGTCAGGGCTCAATGGAAGTGCCAGGATCAGCGCCAGGCTCCAGCTGGAGCTCAGTGCTGATCCTGGTGCTTCTGCTAAGCCCTGAAGAAGCACCAATCAGCTGGAAAGCAGCACTGATCCTGACGCTTCTGCTGAGCCCAGAAGAAGCACCGATCAGCTGGAATGTTGCAGCATCTCCAGGGTCTTGTGATTTACATTCAGATGCTTGGCAACTGATTCATATTTATGACGGTCACAGTGTCCCAGGGTCATGTGAAGTGACCAAAACCTGCTGCAACCACCCAGCAGACGGGGGGAATAAAAACCAAACACCCCCCCACCCCACCCCCAATACTCAACAGAAATGCTCACAACAATTAAAACCTTGGACAGGAGGAAGAGCGCCGCCGGGCGCTGTCTTGCTCGGCTGTGGCTTGGGGGGGCACCTTTTTCAGTGCCATTGTAACTTCGAACAGTCACTAAGCGAACTGTTGTAAGTCGAGGACCACCTGCACTTTATCACTTTTTTCCTTTTTTTTTTGGTCATCAAGTTTTTGACACCTTGCTAGGTGACTGGTGGTACTCGGATGTTGCCATATCCTAAAAGTGGCACAATGGGTGAAAAGGTTGAAAAGCCCTGCTCTAGGCAGTGAGTTGACCTCGTTCCTGATTTTGGAACTTGGTACTAGGGCAAAATAATTCAATGTTACAAGGCAAAAGTTAAATTTCTGGCAGCAGGATGGATGAGGTCCTCAAACGAAGCAACAATCGGGGTGAGCATTCAACAAAACTGGGGCTGGCCCTATTGTTAGGCATCTAACACAGCAGATGTGATTTGAACTTTTGTCTTCCCTGGATCATATTTTACTTTTTCCCCCCTTCGCTGTTATGTTATGGTTTCACTTGTCCGGGGTGCCATTTTGGGCCAGGATGATGATTGAACAGCCTTACCAGACAAGCCCACTTCTAGATGCCAGGTGCTTCAGTCCCTTAGTCAATCGATAAGAATTCAGTTAACAAAATAACAGAGCTGGAAGGGACTTTGGAGGTCTTCTAGTCCAGCCCGCTTCCTTTCTTCCAGCAGCCTAAAGCAATTGCCACTGTATTCCTTCCTCCATTTTTTCCCCCCTTTATTATTCTGTTCTTTTCACTACCATTTTTTCTAATGTAACTTCCCGTTGCAGTTGTCTTTAAAGTAGAGAACACAGAATAACAGAGATGAAAGTGCCTTGGAGTCCAACCCTCTGTTCAAGCCGGAAACCCTATGCCATTCCGAGCAAATAGGTATCCAATCTCTTCCTTTAAAACCTCCAGTGTTGGAGGACCCACAACTTTGAATCCAGGTCTTCCTTGGAGCTGACAGACAAGGTGCAAGGACTGGGGGGGGGGAACTCTCTTTAAAGAAAGGAACAATGTTTCCTGCGTCTTTCTGAACTCGTCGGAGCAAATGAATCTTTGGACTTATTTTAAATAATTAATCTTGATTAGACACCAAAGGATATTCTCTTCTTGTGCAAAAACTGTCATCAACAGGGGAAGCAATGCCTGATTAGCAGAGGTGAACTCTTTTATTCATGGCTGGGGGCTAAATACAGAGTGCCTGATTTTCTTCAAGGGTTCCAATTTGCCTTCTAAAATCTGAATTACTTGGGGGGGGGGGAAGAGAGAGAGGAAGGGCGAAGAGATAAAGGAGAATCTTCACTTTGTAATGTATTGAAGATCTATGTAGATCTCACTTTCCAAGAGGTAGGAAGACCCAAACATCAAAGGACGATAGTCAGAGACCTTGGGACCACATACAGGTAGTCCTCAACTTATGACCAAACACTTAGTGACTGTTCAGAGTTACAACAGACACCCCAAAAGGGGCTTACAACCCAGTTCCAAAATCCCACTATTGTCAGAATTCATCCCAACCACGAAACATCTATGCATTCACACATGACTGAACGAACAAGGTTTATTTCAATTCAGCTCGCTAACTATGGGGTGGAAACACACTTTGGATAGACTCAGAAATTGAGATTTAGAAAATTAGAAGATTTAGGGGGGGGAAGCGCGGTGTTAATTTTGTACCCCATTTGTTACTCACTTAATTTTGTGCCTGGTGCCTTGCTCGATTAAATCAGAACCCAATTTATAGCTTAATTAATTTGGAGTCTAATTTCCTAGCCTAATTTCAATCTGGTGGGGATGCCCATATCATTGTGTCCAAGGCATTGAGGCTTCCTTGCCTGTCTTCCTGTTTCTGTCAATGTTTTGTTTTCTTTGACACCCTTCTCAGTCTGAAAATGAGGCTATGAATGGGTACCAGTTAAAATAAGCCTGGAAAGAGTACAGAGTTGGAAGGGATCTTGGAGGTCTTCTAGTCCAACCTCCTGCTCAAGCAGGAGACCCTATACGATTCTGGACAAATGACTGTCCAATCTCTTCTTTAAAAACCTCCAGTGATGGAGCACCCACAACTTCTGGAGGCAAGTCGTTCCACTGAATAGAATAGAATAGAATAGAATAGAATAGAATAGAATAGAATAGAATAGAATGTAGAGTAAGAATAGAATAGAATAGAATAGAATAGAATAGAATAGAATAGAATAGAATAGAATGTAGAGTA
Source organism: Azemiops feae (assembly GCA_023970755.1). Classification (NCBI taxonomy): domain Eukaryota; kingdom Metazoa; phylum Chordata; class Lepidosauria; order Squamata; family Viperidae; genus Azemiops; species Azemiops feae. The sequence continues at coordinate 69,055 of JALGBA010003939.1, forward strand.
AGAATAGAATAGAATAGAATAGAATAGAATAGAATAGAATAGAATAGAATAGAATAGAATAGAATAGAATAGAATAGAATAGAATAGAATAATGGTTTCCATGAAACAGACGGCAAATAATAATAATAATAATAATAATAATAATAATAATAATAATAATAATAATAATAATAATAATAATAATAATAATAATAATAATAATAATAATAATAATAATAATAATAATAATAATAATAATAATAATAATAATAAAGCTGGAAGGAGTCTTGGAGGTCATCTAGTCCAACCCCCTGCTCAGGCAGGAAACCCTATACCATTTCAGACAAATGGCTGTCCAGCCTCTTCTTAATTATTTCATTGTAACATCCAGAACAAAGAGAGAAAAGAATCTCTCCCCTCTCGCACAAATAATAATAATAATAATAATAATCTTCCTTACATTTTCATGACGCCAAAATGGATATTTCAGTCCCTGTCATTTAAATAATCAACTTTTCATTAAGACATCTTGAGGAAGTAAGAATTCTCTGTTCATCCATCCGGCGAGCGCCCCGATGGGAATTGAGTTGGTAGGATGGCCGCAGCTAAGAACCAGTTGACGTTCCCACTGCCAGGTTGGTTTCCAGATTCCCACCTCTGCCTTAGACCGAATCGCGGTCTAAGCAATTCAAGTTTGCTCGTAGCTAAGATTCAATGACGTTTCTCCACGTGCCGCCTAAAACGTCTTGTTCTGCCTTTTTTTAATTATTATTATTATTATTATTCTTAGCGTTCGATGGAGGCTTCTGAGAAATTCAACTTATTATGACAATGAGGAGTCAGAAGGGCACCTGGGAGAAAGGCCACACGGTCTGACAGGCTGCCGTCTCTACTCCCTACATTTCTACTCCTCTCTCTCTCTCTCGATATGGCACAGAGATAGCTAATGGCCGTTTGGCCACCTGGCTAATGGCCTGCTTTACAAGAAAGGACAGCTGCCTTGATCAACAAGCTCTCTTCCTGGGGGTGTATGAGAACACCATCCACCCCTGCCCCAAGAGCAATCCTGGACTGTCACACTCAAAATTAGTGTCCTGTAATTTCATCCCGATCTTAACGAACCATCTGCTCAACGTCTTTCCATTCTGAGGACAACCCACAATGAATTTGGAATCTTGAACTACAGACAGGGGAGAACATGAGATACTCAATCCGTAAAGCAGCGGGTCCAGAAGAAGGAAAGACAAGAATATCCCCCCTCCCCCACAAAAACAATTCATCTTCCTTACATTAGCAGGACAGCCAACCCTGATATTTCAGTCCCCGCTGGGCCGTTTCTGTCATTTAAATAATCAACGTTTCATTAAAACATCTCGAGCGGAGTAATAACTCTCTGTCCGTCCATCCAGTGAGCACAGCAGTGGGAATTGAGTTAGTAGGATGCTACAGGTAGTCCTCAAGTGGGACCAGAATTGGCTGTGTGGAGCAAGGCAGTTGCTAAGCGAATTGCATGTGATTTGATGACTTCTTTGCTATGATTGTTAACCAGATAATCCGCTGATGATGTTACCTAGTTTGATCGTGAAACGTCTGCAAGAAAACCACCAAGCTCAGAGAGCACCAAGGAGCCCACAGTTGTCCTCCTCCTCTTCCTCTTCCTCTTTCTCCTCCTCTTCCTCCTCCTCCTCCTTTCCACAAACCTGTCTCCCTTCTAGTCCTGATGATGTTGCCTAGTTGGGCAACGAAACATCTGCAAGAAAACCACCAAGCTCAGAGAGCACCAAGGAGCCCACAGTTGTCCTCCTCCTCTTCCTCTTCCTCTTTCTCCTCCTCTTCCTCCTTCTCCTCGTCCTCCTCCTCCTCCTTTCCACAAACCTGTCTCCCTTCTAGTCCTGATGATGTTGCCTAGTTGGGCAACGAAACATCTGCAAGAAAACCACCAAGCTCAGAGAGAACCAAGGAGCCCACAGTTGTCCTCTTCCTCCTCCTCTTCCTCCTTCTCATCTTCCTCTTTTCCACAAACCAATCTCCCTTCTCGTCATGATGATATTACCTAGTTGGGCAACGAAACATCTGCAAGAAAACCACCAAGTTTTTTTCCTCTTCTACTGATAGTAACGTCTCTATTTCTACTATGTCAAAATAATCTGAACAAGGCCTTATATCCACGTTTGATTAGAAGATAGGTTTTTTTTCCCCCTACTGTTCCATTCAAGAAAAAAGAAGAAGAAGAGGTAGGGATGGTTTTTCCAACCATTTTATTCCTATACAGGCAAAATAATCATTTTGCTGCTATTTAATCTTAATTTTCAACTCGCATCTCATTCAATTAAGCTTTCGTATTGTTGACATCACCACGCTGCTCTGAAGACAGATTGCAAAAGGCAGAAAAATAAGAGCCATAAATAAATGCTAAGGTATTCAGATTTTAGTCAAAGGCTACAGGCAGGGATATGTTTTTTTTTTTAAAGAAAATCCTTGAACACATTTACTGCATTCAGCAACACAACGTGGAAAAAAAAAACATACACAATCCGGAATGATGAACTATTGAAAATAAAAATTTATGGCTTATTCACATTTAATACACATGCATATATATATATATATATATATATATGCATGCTTGTAACCCTGTATATCACAAACTCAAAATACAAACAAGCTCAAGCAACACACCAAAAAAATAGAGGATTAAATATAGCTTTAAAAAAAAAAAGTACTGAAAGAAGGATTCTTAATTCAGCGTCTTCTTAGTCTACACCCTCTCTGGTGTTTGAAAGGATTTCAATTTTTTGTTTAAATGTTTAACGGAGGGGTATCTAAATGCATGGAAGTCGATGGAAATTGAACTATCATAAGCAGACACATTTATCCTGATTTCAGAAATGAGCTTAACCTTCTGAGTTTATGCAACGCACTGCTTTCTAAGGTAACCAACAGGGTAAGCCACAAAATGTTCAACCTAAATGGGACTTGCCCAACTTTAGCAGGTTGAATGAAGACTTCTGCAAGGCCTTCGGTTGTAAGCAGGTTGTAAGAGCAGAGTTAAGTATCATCTAAATCATCATGAATTTTAACCATGATTTAGTTCAATTTAACCTTGATTAGTTCAAGCTGGAATATGCAACCCCTGTCCTAAGGGTAGTTGAAAAACTAGAGCTTCCTGCTATCACTAATATTGGTGAGAATGCCAATGTACTCCTAAATTATGGTGAACACCCATAGGGAAAAAGGACAGAGAAAGAGGAGTTAATGGGTCATCACAAAACTTCTAACAATGGTTCATATCTGCACCTGAATCAGACCACAAGCTGCCTCACTTGGTAGGGAGCCTGAAGATGGGACCACATCGAGGCATAACTTCTGCGTTCTGTGAAGATCGAGAAATTACGGAGCTACGAAGCTATGTGAGATGGAAACTACCACTCCATCAAATCAAGGAATCAAAGGAGGACAGGGAGTTATGGGTCTTGAGATGGAGACTACAAATCCACAAAATCAAGAAGTCAAGAAGAGCAGGAAGTTATGGGGCTGTGAAGTTACTTGAGATGGAGACTACCATTCCACCAAATCAAGGAATCAAAGGAGGACAGGGAGTTATGGGTCTTGAGACGGAGACTACAAATCCACAAAATCAAGAAGTCAAGAAGAGCAGGAAGTTATGGGGCTGTGAAGTTACTTGAGATGGAGACTACCATTCCACCAAATCAAGGAATCAAAGGAGGACAGGAAGTTATGGGTCTTGAGATGGAGACTACACTTCCACAAAATCAAGAAGTCAAGAAGAACAGGAAGTTATGGGGCTATGAAGTTACTTGAGATGGAGACTATCATTCCATCAAATCAAGGTGTCAAAGGAGGACAGAAGGTAATAGGGCTACAAAGTTTTATGAGATGGAGACTTCCGTCCCATTAATGGAAGGGGTGAATTTCTGGTTTGGTTTAGCGCCTCTCCTTCCTACCTTTCATGGCCAGGATAACAAAGATCAACTATCCCAGGATAAATTAGATAGACAACCAAGTTGGGTTATTTTCTGCAGTGACTTGATAATGTATCTTGAGGCCACCAGACAAGAACTTTCTAGCTTCATCTGGACAGGCTTGGCTTTGAATTAGCATGAAAAGCCTGTGATCTTCCATGCAGCAATGACCTTTCTCTCTCTCTCTCTCTTTTTGTCCTGTTTGCCTCCACCTTTTTTTTTAAAAAAGCAAGCTTCTAGTGCTTAAGACTGCCAAGATACACTATATTTACGAAGTTCCTGGAACTTGATCAGCGAAGGAAGTCTACTAGCGAAATCCATTAAAGGGAGGTGGTGAGACCTTGGTTGAATTAATCAAATGTTGATTTTCTTTCCAGAAGCTACAGCATGGCTGCACGGCTGGGGGAAAGGAAAAAAACACAAAACCATCCGTCTGCTTATCGGGAGAAAGGAATAAAAAAAAATTAAAATTAAAATGACATCCGTGGATAATCACACAATTCCAGCTGCAGCCTGGCTGACACCTCAGAGTCATTTTTCTGTCTTGTTCATTTCTGTGGAGGTTAGGGTTGCTTGTTTCTTTTCATTTCGTTTTGCTTTGGGGGGGGGGGAAAGAATGCGGCTGTTTGGCATTCAAGTTTTGTTCTGTCTGGCAAGATGGACAAGCGAAGCAACTGTGATTTTTCAACAAAGGAGAAATCCGCTCGGTCTACAAACAGGACTCAGCTGTAGACGTTGAGTCTCATCTGGGAAAGTGGGAGGGTTCTATATAAATGTTTCCCCCCCCCCCAGGTGAGATAAAAGCTTCTTGCAATGAAATGAAGCTCCGGGTGTCCATCACAACCAGCGTTAGGATAATCCGGAGAACCACCAAGCAAATATACTTGAGGCTCAAATAGAACATCTGCTATTTCTGCTGGTCTTCAGGCCAAGATCAGAAAACAGAGCTGGATTCCATCACCTTTGCTTCTGCAGTGTTTGCAAAGGCAGTGTTTGAAGTTGGACATTTCCTGGTGTAGCTTCTCCTCAACTATCTAACGCTTAGGTGTCTGTAGAGCTGGTCAAGAGTTCTTCAATGTTAGGGTCAGGAGAAAATGTAGCTTTGCGGATCCAGAGATCCTCCTGGAGTTCCCTTCCCCACAAATATTCCTCAGCTTCATCTCTGCCAGTGCTTAGAGGACCATCCA
>JALGBA010003940.1:0-71614 GCA_023970755.1 Azemiops feae
TGCTTCTAGAAGCACGAGGCCGAAGAGACACCAGCCTGAAGATGACGAATGAGACTTCGTCGAAACGTCGCCAAGACACTTCCAATTTTACACGGGAGAAAACCCGAATTACCAAAGGCCTACATACAAACACCCGTGAAAACCTCAGAAAACAAATATCGTACCTCTACGGGGAGGAAATCTACCATCTGACCAGGACCTATGAAAAACTTGAAGTCCAAAGAGCTTCCACTTTATGTGACCTCGCATTCTGACGCAACTGCCGAGATCAAAATTTAATCCCCACATGCTTCCAATTGAAATTCCACTCCAACTCTGCAGCCACCAAACGCATCCTAAAAAGAACAGAATTGGCCCTAATCAGAAATGAACTTCACACAAAAAGATTCCTCCTAGACCAAATCAACAAAGATCTCCTCACACTTCACCTCAAACTCAGCAACAAGATCCACCCCGCACTTTGGGACAAATCCAAACAACTCGCCGTCTGGAGAGCTGAAACACAGACCACCCTCAAGACAGACACACACACCAACAAATTCCGAAGACTACAAGAACGCCAGAAACAAACCTCTCCTCCCTCACAGCCACACATGAAACAAACAGTGCATAACATCTCAGATAGGATCCTCACCGAAGCCGAAACCAATGTCCTTTCCAAAAGGATTCAACTTTGCAGTCGCTCCCAAACACATCCCCACGGAAACCATTATATGCGGAGTTGAAACCAGCCTGACCAAAATCAACCCCGACGACGCTAACAGAATCAGACTCGAAATCTCCAACATCCTCTGCACCAGCAAGCCACCCAAAAGCAACTTACACAAAGAGGAACAGACAGCTCTACTTAACCTGAAAGAAGACACCAGCATAATAATCCTACCAGCAGACAAGGGCAACGCCACGGTGGTTATGAACACATCTGACTACCAAACCAAATTAACCAACCTACTCCAAGACTCCACATACAAACCCCTAAACACAGATCCCACCACCTACCTGGAAAAAAACCACTAGATCCAAAATAAAAGCCTCCCCCATCAGCGAAGAGATCCAGCAAAGAATCATTCCCAGAGAAAAATCATCCAGATGCCCTAAGCTCTATGGTCTCCCCAAGATACACAAAGAAGGAACTCCACTTAGACCCACAGTCAGCTCCATAGGCTCACCTCTACAAAACCTAGCCAAATTTCTCGCCAAACAACTACAACCCTATGCAGAATCCATCACCTCACACGTAAAAAACTCATTCCAATTCATAGAGATCATAAAGAAACAAAACTTACAGCCCAGCGACCTACTCGTGAGCTTTGATGTCATTTCCCTCTTCACCCAAGTGCCAATCAAAGAAGCCTTGACAGCTATCCAAAACAAATATAACCCCCCCAAGCACATCCTAGATCTGACCAACCATTGCCTATCCAACACATACTTCATCTACAACGGACAAAAATACAAACAAATAGAAGGAGCACCCATGGGATCACCCCTCTCACCTGTCATTGCAAACCTCTACATGGAACACTTTGAAACCCAAGCTCTAGAAAAATCTGATCATAAACCCAAACTCTGGCTCAGATACGTAGACGACACCTTCATAATCTGGCCACATGGGAAAGAAAAACTAGACAACTTACTCACACACCTCAACAGCCTACACCCCAAAATACAGTTCACCATGGAAACAGAAGCTAACAAGCAACTTCCCTTCCTGGATGTCTTAGTCTACAAGAAATCCAATGGCTCCCTAGGACACACCATCTACCAGAAGAAAACACACACAAACTGCTATCTGCACGCACTCTCACACCACCACCCAGCACAGATCAACTCCGTAGCCAAGACACTCATCTCGAGAACAAAACGCTTAGCTGACGAACAACACCTAAAAACCGAACTACACACTCTCACTAATGTACTAACATCCAACGGATTCCAAAGAAATAAGATTACCAACTTAATCCAAAAAGAACCCCCCACTAAAATCCAAGACATAGAACAAGAAAACGGCAAAGCCCTCCTCCCATACATAAAAGGCACCACAGACAAAATCAGCAAGATCCTCCACAAACACAACATCAAGACAGCATTCTGCACAAACCGAAAAATATCCACCATCCTAAGAAACCCCAAGGACAAAATTGAGTTAGAAAATCAAGGAGTATATGAACTCCCATGCACCGCCTGCCCCACCACATACATCGGACAAACCAACAGAAGAATAAGTGCACGCATTGAAGAACACAAGAACTCAGTCAGAAAAGAGGAACCAACTTCCTCCCTGGTCCAACACCTCAAAGCCACAGGACATAAAATTGACTTTAAAAATACCAGAACTATTGCCAAAACTGAACACTTTTAACAACAGAATAATCAGAGAAGCCATCGAGATAGAAAAACGCCCACACAGCATGAATAAACGAGATGATACCTCCCGCCTACCAGCCATTTGGAAACCCAGCCTTATTGACAGACGAATCCCTAGCACAAGGAGCGACACTGGACCCACACTCACGAAGACCACACATGATATCACCACCACACATCCACGCAAAAAGCAGACTCAAACCCGCACCGATGATGAGGCACGACCGCGGACCAGAAACCAGACCACAGCTGCATCATTGGCCATTTTAAACCCCTCCAATCCATACGTGAAGCAAACTGACACCCACCTTGAAGATGTGGCACGACCACGAACGCGAAGCCAAACAACAGCAATGCAGCTCTCCATCTCAAATCCTCCTGCAACTCAGACTAATCCGAGCACAACAGGGCCCCCACCCAATCAGAGCACAGCCAACCCCCCATCCAATCAGAGTACAACCAAGCCCCTAACCAATCAGAACACACCTCCACCCAATCAGAACACAGCCAAGCTCCCATCCAATCAGTTCATACCTCCACTGGCAGTTAAAAGGAAGAAACAGCTGCGATCACACATTGCTTCTAGAAGCACGAGGCCGAAGAGACACCAGCCTGAAGATGACGAATGAGACTTCGTCGAAACGTCGCCAAGACACTTCCAATTTTACACGGGAGAAAACCCGAATTACCAAAGACCTACATACAAACACCCGTGAAAACCTCAGAAAACAAATATATATATATATATATATATATATATATATATATATATATATATATGACTTGGAAATTTGGGGACTAAAAGTGTTTTTAAGACCTTTTTTTAAAAAAGAAAGACTTGAAAAGTTTACAATATAAGTTTTGGATTTAAAAACTGAAAAACGGCGTTGATGACATCTAGTGGTGAATTACAGCACTACAACTTATTTGTGCCTAAAAGAAACCTGGCTCGAAGCCCAGAGCTAGATAAGACTTTTGCTGGCCTTGAAGTTTTACTTTTGAGAATTGCAGCTGAGAAAAAGGAACAGACTTGGGGGCTGCTTATCTGTGTGGCAGAGACAATAATATTATTCTAAAATTGGCCTGTCTGAACTATGAACACAAGTACTGACTTTCAGAACTGTATTGTGGAACTATTTCCCTGTAGAAGAAACATACACTATTGCCTGATATGATGGAACAATTTGGATTATAAATCTTGATTGTTAAACAACCTTTAATGGTTCTTTTTTCTCCCTGGACAGAAAGGATATTTTTCTCATTGGACAGAAAAAATTGAATTTTACTTATATCTGCTTAGGGGAGGTTTAAGTACGGCTAGTTGGTTGGATAAATTTATAAAGGCTACTTAGAAAAAATAAAATGGATGTTCCATACTTAGCTCTAAATAGTAAAAAACCATCCTTAACATCTGTCTCCAGAAGCCTCAGTTTGCCATATCACCAAGAAAATGCTGATGAACCACAGAAAGAAATTCTCTCCATGTTGAAATTAATACAAGAAACAATTGCTTTAGCTCATGATGAGATTAAAAACAACACAAAGGAGATGAAAGAACAATTTTCTAATTTAAATCTACAAACTCAGAAAATAACTACAGAGAAGGAACTAACAACCCAGAAAATATAGAAGGAAAACTAGAGAATGCTGACACAAACATTGAGGATCTAAAGGAAGAAACTAACGACCAGACTCAGATAAATGAAGACTTAGAAGACACAACGATAATATTGGAAATGGAAAAGACATTTTACAAACCAAGGTTTCAGAACATACTGGAGGATAAGGAAAGAGAGCTGATGGAATGGAAGATAAAACCATTAACAGAACTGTGGGGAACTGGAGAAAGAGGGAGGCTGTTTAATGAATATCAACAGGCTAGTTCTTCCAAAAATACTTTAACTAAATTGTTTCTCTTGTTTCAAATAATATACACAAAAATAGAGGAAGAATTACTTGATGATCCAAATGCACTGACTTGGAAAGTTAGTTGGCAAAGGAAGAAAGCTAGAGTAAGACTGAAGGAAACAGAAGCTTTGACCTATTAGAGGGCATGTTATATTACCAATTAGATGTTTGAATATGGTTAAGAATAGATTGCTAGAAATAGAAGTATTATTATAACTAGATAGATAGGATTTGTAATCAGAATATCATATCTTGGTATGAAAAGGGAAATAAGAATATGCTAAGAACTTTGAATAAGGGAAGCTTTTGGTTACCCCAAAATAACTTGTTCTGAAATTATAAATGATTGGGATATTTTGAACATGGATGGGGAATTAAAATTGAAAAAAGCAAAAATAGGATATAGACTGAATAAATGGATATTGAGTGCAAATGCAATTAAGATATGCTTTGGTTAGAAAAGATATTCTTTTTTTTTAAAAGATTTTATTGATTTTTTCTTACATACATATAATAATTTTTCAACCAACGTGCTGTCTGAGTTTAAAAACACTAATACATATTTAATTCCTAATCCTTCAATCTTTCCTCTAGCCATTGATAAAATAAGTTACAAGTTTGGTAATATTCTGTTTCTTCTTTTTCTTTCAAACTCATAGTCAATCTGTCCATCTCTGCGCATTCCAGTATTTTTTTAATTATTTCTTCCTCTGGTGGTGTTTCTTCATTTTTCCAATATTGCGCAAATATTATTCTTGCTGCTGTTGTGACATGTAAAATCAAATATACGCTTTGTTTGTTAATCTTTTCTGGCATTATACCTAGTAAGAAAAATTCAGGTTTAAAGTCTACACGTTCTCCCAATATCTTTTCTAACCACGTATGTATCTTTTTCCAATAGTTCTTTGCTTTGTATTATGTCCACCAGACATGATAATATGTGCCTGAAGATATTCTAAACTGATATTATTGACACTATTAGAAAAATGTAACAAATGTTGATAGGCAATTGTATATTTACTCACAACAGTAAGAATTGTATTTGCTTAGTGTGGAAAAATGTCTATTACCAGAAGAAGAGAGGATGTACTGGAGGGTGTAATATTGGATTTAGTTTGAAGAAGCTTACATGTACCACAGAATCACTAATGGACTCAGTCATCATGTTGTCTATTAGGCACTTGATTGTAAAAATAGAAAATTAATAAAATATTTTTTTTAAAAAAAGAAAATACAAAAGTAAATAGCGGAAAAGATGGGGAAGGGAAAAGGGAGTAGAGAAGTGAGGTAAGGGAGAAAAAAAGGGGGAAAAAGGCATTGACTTCTGACTTCCTTTGGTGCAGTAAAGTAGAATATGAACATCAAACCTCAACTTTTTACTTTTACATAATAGTATAAACTAGCCATTTCGATAACAACAAATCTATCTAATCCGTAAAGCCCAAAATCAAAATTTCATTTTTTTTCTACCTCAAGCACAAAGTCTAGAAGCGGTTTCCACGTAGAAATAAAAGTATTTGTATTTTTTTCTTTAATCAAAACAGTCAATTTAGCCATCTTTGCTAGTTCCATCAGTTTTTGCACCCATTCCTCAATTGTGGGGATCGATGTGTCCTTCCATTTCTGAGTATAGAGTAGTCTTGCTGCCCTCAACATATATAACATCAAATTTCCAATTTTTTTTCCAGGTCTTTATCCATTAACCCCAAGAGAAAAGTCTCTGGTTTTCTTTCTATATTCACTTTAAGAATTTTCTGTATTAAGATATGAATCATACTCCAATATTTCTTTGCTTTATCACACATCCACCATAAATGATAAAAAGTCCCTTCTTTACATTTACATTTGCAACATTCATTTGAAATGCCTTTATACATTCTTAATAGCTTACCTGGAGTTAAATACCAATGGTACATCATCTTGTAAAAATGTTATTTTAAATTATAATTTAATGTAAATTTTAAACCTTTATTCCACATATTCTCCCATTGTTCAAGCATTACATTATATCCAAAATACCTTGCACACTGAGTCCTACAATGCTTTACTTGTTCATTTTTCAGATTTAAGTTCAGTAACATTTTATAGACTTTAGCAATAATATGTTCATCACTACCACACAATAGGATTTCCAATTCATTTTTAACAAAGTTAAACCCATTATTCTTTTTGTCTAATTTAAATCTTTCTTTCAATTGTAAGTATGTAAACCAATGGCAGACATGACCTTCTGATTCTAGCTCCTCCCTCTGCCATTGTTTAAACGAGTTTCAGTTGCAAGTATTGGTAATGTTTGAAACAGGAAGAGTATCTTTGGTAAAACAGTCATCTTAATCACAGAAATTCTACCCAGTAGTGATAAGTGCAATTTACCCCATCGTACAAAAATCTTTTTTAATGTCATTCCAGAGAGGCACATAGTTATTTTTGAACAAGTTTGTATTTGTGTTTGTTAACATAACCCCCAAATATTTCACCTTTTTCTCAACCCCGAAACCAGACTTTTTAGTCAGTATATCACCATCCTATGAGGTCATATTCTTAATCAGCATTGATGTTTTCTACTTGTTTATTATAAAACCTGCTAAGGACCCAAACTCGTTTAGTTTCCTCATCAAATGTTCTATATTATTTTTTGGGTCTTGCAGAAATATCACCAAATCATCAGCAAAGGCCCTCAGTTTATAAACTTCCTTCTTCACATTTATACCTGTTATTTTCCCATCTTGCCTGATATCTCTGTTCAAAACTTCCAACACCAGGATAAACAACAGTGGAGACAATGGACATCCTTGTCTTGTGCCCTTTCGAATTTCACATGAGTTAGTTAGGTCGCCGTTAATAACTATTTTTGCTTGCTGTGATGTATAGACAGCTTTGACCCCTTGAATAAAATTCCCACCAAACTCCATTTCTTCCAGAACTTTAAACATAAAGACCCAATTTAAGTTGTCAAAGGCCTTCTCTTCATCTAAGAATATTAAAGCTGCCTGTTGTTCATTATGATATTGTAAATATTCAATAATATTCAAAACAGTTCTCACATTATTCCTTAACTGTCTTTTTGGCAGAAAGCCATCTTGGTCGTCATGAATATACCTGTAAAACTTTCTTTAGTCTTTCTGCCAACACTGCAGCAAATAATTTATAATCCTTATTTAATAATGAAATTTCTCTATAATTCTTTATCATCGTCACATCCTGACCCTCCTTCGGAAGTAACACAATATTAACTTCTGACCATGTTGGGGGTATATTTCCCCCCTGTAATATATCATTCATTACATCCTTTAATGGCTGAAGAAGTTCATCTTCAAAACATTTATAATATTGACTTGTAAGTCCATCTGGGCCAGGGGCTTTCCCTGGTTTCATTTTTCTTATAACTTCTGATATTTCAAAGGTAGTTATTGGGTCATTCATAAGTTGTTTGTGAGAGTTTAAGCAAGTTTTGTCTTAGCAAATATTCATCTATTTTTGACCGATCTAGCTCCTGCATCTTATACAGATTAGAATAAAAATTATGAAAATATTTTTTAATCTGTTCACTGTTAGTTATTACATTGTTTTTTAAAATTATTTAATTTTATTCAAATACAAATAATACAAACAATATAAACATAATACATATAAGTCTAAATAAAAACCAATATAAAAAAATAAAAATATTACAGTGCACCCCCCCCCAGACCATTTTTATTACCTATATTTCTTCTCATATAACAACTAACAGGACTTCCGGTTTTGCGCGGTAGTGACCGGTCATGGGCTTGCGGATTCTCCGCAACCCCGCGGCTAATTTCGCCCTGCCAGGGGACCCTAAATGGGTCTAAGTCGCTCTGGAGAGGCGGCGAAGAAAGAAGGGTGCCCCAGCGACTCTGGAACGATGGCGGTCGTTCCGTTTGACTTGGGGAAAGCCTTCTAACCCGACAGGAGAAAGGCTGGCCGTACTTCATCAACGAGCCCAAGCTACTTGTAACCGAAGTCCAAAAGTACTAACCAGCACAACTGTGAACAGCGTGTTTGAAACTGGGTGAGGAATTTGATCTTCTCTTTTCTATTCTATATTTAATTTCCTGGAAAATATCCCCAAGAAGCAAAATACCTCCAAAAGGGAAGGAGGGGGATTTCCGCCCCACCCTTATACTAACGGAAGCGGCAAATTAATTTTTTTATGGAGGATCAAAATATATGGAAGTGAAATAAATATAAAATCTGAAATTTAAAACTTAAATCTGGATAAATTTAATATTGTTGAATGGTTCCGACTCTCATTCTAAAGACAATTGTTCATTTTGCAAATTGAAAAACAAATAGATGCTGACATCTAGTGGTGGATGAAGACTATGACAGCTATGACTTTAATATAAGACTTGGCAAAATCTGGGAAAAGCTAATCTGTGTTTGTGACCTTCAAAGCTTTAACAACAAAGAACAGCTGTGACAAAAAAAGGACAATAATCTGGGCTGTAGACAAAGAGAGAATTATAAATTTCAAAAAAAATAAATCTTTTTTGAACTATTTGGATTACAAATATCTATTTAACTGGGACTCTAAAGCTATTTGCAGAGAAAAGAAAAGAAGAGAAAAACTCAAATTCTTGGCCATCATGGATCAGAGAAATGTAGAAAGAACATATCAAGAAAACATAAATACTCCACAGGAGATATATAGTATACTGCAACTAATTCAAACAACAATGATTTTAAACCACAAAGAAATTCAATCTATTTCCAAGTTAACTCTACAAAAAAAAAAAATCCCAGCAAACAACGCGAAGGAGCAGATAAAACGGATAAGTGGATACAAAATTGAGAATAGAGATTTAAAAACGGAACTTAACAAAACAAGGAAACATGATTTAATCCTAGTGGAAAAAAATTCACAGGAATTGGAAAAAACAACTTATCCCTTAAGACTACAAAATAAATCTGAGGACAAGAAAACAGATTGGATAAAATGGACTGTAGTGATGTCAGGAACATCGGAGAGAAAGTAAATGATAAGAGAAGCGGAGAGAAAGAAAAAGAAAAACATTTTCAACAAACATGGAAAGGCAGGAGCCCCGTACAAAGACACTGTCAAGCCCTTGTGGGCTTGCCACTAATGGGAGGGGGGAGGGGGGAACAAGATCATCGGTTGGAGGCACCCGGAGGCAGCGGATGGGACCAGCAGCAGATATGGCAGCGACAGCCCTTTCCCTCCCTCGTACCTGTATGCTGGGGACCCTGCGGAACACAGCTGCAAGGCCGTCCCGCCGAGCAGCTGATCAGCGCAGAGAAACGGCAGGGAGCTGAAGTCCTGCCTCGCTTCCTTGCCTTGCTGCCATACCGGCGCTCACGACAGATGCTGGCTAGGTGGGTGGGGCCGGCCGGGAGGCATCTATTTAGAGTGCTGGGAGGCGGTTGTTCCCAGCGCTGACTTTGTTTGCTTTCTGATTGACTACTGCATGCCAGAGTGTTCCGGAAATAAACCGACCACCTGTGAACTCAACGGCTTGTTTCTTGCTGGATCCAGGGGGTGGCAAGGACCTCTGACAAAAAGTCAGTGCTCCTTTCTTTTTGTCCCTACCCATTACCCTTGGTGTGTTGACAGTGGTCTGTACAGGCACCAGGGAATGGCTGAGGGCACACAGGAGGTGGCGACTGGTACTGAAGGGGGAGAGCCAGCTGTGGCTGGGGTGGCAGCGCCAGCACCAGATGCTGGGGACAGTGACACGCAGCCGGTGGTGCGGCCCAAGGTGCGCAAGGTCAGGCCTGAAGAACCGGCGAGCAACACACAGGCGGTCCTGGGGACGGCGCAGGAGGCAGGAGCCTCAGGAGAGTGGTGGAATAGCTCAGTTGTGACTGGCCGGGCAGCCGGCCAACCATACACACCGGGTGTTTCAGGCCACCCATTGACTGAGTGGCGAGAGAGGTGCCTTACGGACGATGACGAAGGGGAGTGGAGCTATTCCACGGCGCCGGGAGCAATTTGGAGAGGCTGGGTTCCAGGATCCCCCGTCGTGGCCGCGTTGGGAGGTTGGGGCTGAGACAGCAGCCTGGCAATGAACTGGACCCCAGCCAACCCAGATGTCGCAGACCTGGTTCCGAATGGCCAGCCCAAAACTGAAACTGGATGTCATACATGTCCCTAACACTCCGCAGGTGAGAGGCCCCACCCAGAGTGCATTCCTGCCTATTCCAGCAGGACGACTGCAGGCTGTGTGGGACAGAAGGTCACTGTTGGCTCCAAGCGGAGGCCCCGCCAGGTATCCGGTCCCGGCAGCCGGGTCATCGGCTCGGCAGGGTACCGGGGTCAGGGACCAGCGCCCTCCGCGGGCTGGTGATTTCCTCCAAGGTCCTGGATGGCCCATGGGGTTTTGGCCGCAGGGTGTGTCCTGGGGTCCTCCGCCATTGCAGGCAACGTTAAACAGGAACCCATACCGTCTGGCATTGTTTCTAAGCCAGGTCATCAGTCATCTGGACCAATACGCCCGCCTTTATCCATCCCAATGGGCAATGGTGGTAGTGGTGACTGCGGTGTTGCAGGGCGAGGCTGCAGAGTGGGTCGCAGATCTGCATAGTGACCATGCGAGGGAGCTAGCGGATGCCGGACTGTTTCTGGAGGCCCGATTTGAGGACGTCTCCCGTGTTCAACGAGTGGAAGGGGAGTTGTTGGCACTGAGGCAGCGAGGCCGGTCTGCGGTTGAATATGTATGGGAGTTCTGGCAGGTAGCCAGTAGGTTGTGGTCCTGGCCGGAATGCCTACTGATCGACCAGTTCCGGGCGGGTTTGGACCGTGACCTGTGCCAAGCATGCATCTACCGTGGCATCCCAGGCAGGTTACAGGACTGGTTCCATGTGGTAGTGGACTTGGATGCAGGGCTGCGTGAGTTCCATTCCAAGGGGGATGGGGCATCGGGACCACGTAGGCCCATGGAGAAACCAAGGGGCGAAGGCCGGGTAACCCCAGGCCCGATGGTGGGTCCCTCCGGTGGCGCTCCTCACCCTTTGTTCAAATGCTTTCGCTGCAATCAGCCAGGACACCTGGTAGCAGAGTGTCCAGTTCCTGTTCCACAGGGAAAACCAGGGACTCCTGGGAGAGCCAGAACCACAACCAAGAAGACCCCAGAGAAGTCAAGAGCTATGCACCAATTGATTAGCTACCCAATAATTTCTAACATTTGGAAGACCCAGCCCAGCCTTTTTTAATGGTTCATACCATAATGCTTTACTTATTCTTGCTCTCTTACCTCCATTACAATACACCTCCAGCAGCCTCTGTATTTCCTTTAATTCTTGATCCAAAAACTTAATTGGGATCATCCAAAACAAAAAATTAATTTTTGGTAAAACTTTCATTTTTATTGCTGCAATTCTTCCAAACCATGATAATTTTACTTTTCCTTATTTATCTATTTTATCTTTTATATCTTTCTTTAACTTTTCATAATTTATCTTCTTTAATTCTTGAATATTTGGGGGGATGTCAATACCTAAATATTTGATAATATCTACTATTTTTAATTTATATTTTTCTTTCAATACATCCACTTCTTCTTTACTATGGTTATATAACATCATTTCTGATTTTTCCCAGTTTATTTGCAATCCACTATGTTTCCCAAATTCATTCAAATGTAAATATACCCTCTCTATAGTAACTATGGGATTTTGAAATGTTAATAATGTATCATCTGCAAATAAATTTATTTTAGTTTTCTTATGAAGGGATTTTATTGTGTTTATGATTTTATTATGTTTAAGCTAGATATTAGTAGTGGTATTTTGTAACCATTTTATATTGATATTAGTAGTGGTATTTTGTAATCATTTATATAGATTCGAAAAGCTTCCTTCCCATATTTGGGTAGACCGGGTGTTCCAAAAAACACTCAATATATATCTCCTCCCTGGTCTCCTCCCTCCCTGACACAGCTAACAAAGTGAGAAAGAGCCTGTGGCCTAGAGGTAAATACAGCTGCCTAACGTGCAAGCAGCCCAGGTTCGAATCTCAAGGGTATGACTAGCTGATGAGAGCCAAATAGCTCGAAATAGCTATACTAGTCTCCCCTTTAACTCTTTGTTGGCAATCCAAATTTAGCATAGAAAAATGGTTTGTTGCTGTAGCGACTGCTGCCTGGGATAGCTTCCTTCCCATATTTGGGTAGAACACCTTAAAGCCACAGGACATAAAATTGACTTTAAAAATACCAGAACTATCGCCAAAACTGAACACTTTAACAACAGAATAATCAGAGAAGCCATCGAGATAGAAAAACGCCCACACAGCATGAATAAACGAGATGATACCTCCCACCTACCAGCCATTTGGAAACCCACCCTCATTGACAAATAAGTCCCTAACACAAAGAATGACACTAGACCCACACTCACGAAAACCACACAGGATGTCACCACCACACATCCACGCAAAAAGCAAACCCAAACCCACACCGATGATGAGGCACGACCACAAACCAGAAACCAGACCACAGCTGCATCATTAGCCATTTCAAACCCCTCCAATCCATACATGAAGCAAACAGACACCCACCTTGATGATATGGCACGACCACGAACGCGAAGCCAAACAACAGCAATGCAGCTCTCCATCTTAAATCCCGCTGCAACTCAGACTAATCTGAGCACAACAAAGCCCCCACCCAAACAGAACACACCCCCATCCAATCAGAGCACAGCCAACCCCCCATCCAATCAGAGCACAGCCAAGCCCCTAACCAATCAGAACACACCTCCACCCAATCAGAACACAGCCAAGCTCCCACCCAATCAGTTCATACCCCCACTGGCAGTTAAAAGGAAGAAACAGCTGCGATTACACATTGCTCCTAGAAGCACGAAGCTGAAGACGCCAGCCTGAAGATGACGAATGGGACTTCGTCGAAACGTCGCCAAGACACTTCCAATTTTATGCGGGAGAAAACCCGAATTACCAAAGACCTACATATATATATATATATATGTTTTCGTAGATTTTCACGGGTACAGGTATGCAGGTCTTGGCGTATTCAGGTCTTTTCCCGTGTAAGATTGAGAGTGTCTTGGCGACGTTTCGACAAGGTCCCACTCGCCATCTTCAGGCTGGTGTCTTCGGCTTCGTGCTTGTGCGAGCAAAGCATGATCGGAGCTGCCGTCCTTCTATAAATACTGGAGGGGGTGTGTGGTGTGTTGGTTTTGTAGCTGTAAGCGGGTTGGTTGGCTGTGTTGTTACATCTTGATTGGAAGATGAAATTGATGTAAGCAAATTAGCTGATGTAGCTGTAAGTGGGTTGGTTGGCTGTGTTGTTGCATCTTGATTGGAAGATGGAATTGATGTAAGCAAATTAGTCAGTTGTTTGGTAACATCCTGTGTGGCTGAGGTGCTGGCTGTGTGCCCATTGTTCTTTTGTACCTGGGTAATGGGCTGCCGTATCCCATCCTTCTGCCCCGTCTGCCTACGATCAGCTGGGCTGTCTGCCGGCTCGCTCCTGAATTCACTCCCTCTCATCCTTGCAGATCCTGTCCTTCCTAATGCTGTTACCGTTGGTGCGTTTGCCAACTGCCTTCCCGTGCCCCCCCTCCTTCTTATCCCGTTGATCCACCCGCTGTACTTGCCTTCCACTATCTATCCTTCTGGGCCCTATTTCTTCCAATCTTTCTATGTGCCTGGATGTGCGCACGCACAGCCGCATCCTGTCCTTCTGTGGAGAAATAGGACGCGGCTATATATATATATATATGTGTGTGTGTGTTTGTTTGTGTGTAAGCAGCTTTGTGGGTGCCTTATATTGGGAATTTTTTTATATGGAAGCCTATGTCTAAAAGGAGAAAAATGAAATTCAATGGTTCAGGAAATAGGGAGGGGGGAAGGTGAGCTAGCCTGGATTGATGTGTATGAGTCACTACCTTGTGACCCAAGTGGTTCAGGGGGTGTGCAAACTTTTGCACATTGAATGGCACCTTCACTCCAGCTACAGGCCTCAAGCCTCGGCTCAGTGGAACTAATGAATATGACTTTAAAAGGTCACATGGCAAAGTTGTGCCAGGAAACTTCCTTGACTTGGCCCAAGATTTTGCCCATTGCCCTAACTCGTTTAAGAGCAACCCCAAGGGGAAAGCTTCAATTGTCACCTTTTGAAATGATGTATGGCAGACCTTTTGTTTCTAAATATGTTATGGGGGTGGATGAAGGGGAAGAGAATGTTTCTTTGTATCTACAGAAACTGTTGCAGGTGTTGTCTCCCAACAGCTCAAGGCTGCCCTTCCGGTGATCCCTGATTTGCCTCCTATTGTGGAACCTGGAGAGTGGATTCGTGTGAAAGAACTCAACCCCTCGAGTGTTGCTGCCAAGTGGTCAGAACCGGTCCAGGTGCTGCTCAGCACTCCAACGGCTGTGAAGGTTCCTGGCATAAAGGCGTGGATTCACTGTTCCCGTATAAAGAAGGTTCCAGCTCCCAACGCCCAGTGGCAAAGTCAGCAGTTGGAAGGTTTGAAACTAAGGCTATCCAGACTCTCTCCAGATGTGCCTTCCTGTGATTTTCTACCGACCTAAAATTCCGAAGTATTCACCCGTATCCATTGAAGAGTCGGTTATCAGTGACAGTGATCCCGAAGAAGAAAAGGAAGAACCAGTAACCTATTCTATTAATGGACAAACCTATACTGAGGACGATGAGATGCCTGATTTGGAAGAAGAAGAATGGGACACTCTTCTTGATGGTGAATTTGGTGATTGGACTTGTCTGGATCCCGGTAACTGGTTCCAGATAGAATAGGGAAATAACTAATGATGTGAATTCAGCTTGTTCCCCATGCATCACAGCCACCTGGTTTGGCCAAAATGTCACTCAGACCCTAGTCTACCATTCTGAATATACCTGTCCCCAGGAGAAGATGATTACACCATGCGATCATAATGGAATAACTTACCACCAGTGTAAAATGTTTGGAAAAATAATTTGTTTTGACCCTAAAACCCCTAACACACACCCTAGTAGGAAAACAAGAAATGTTTTCCCCATTCATCAGGGAACACCACACTGTACCCCTTGCGTCAAAACCACCTATACTACAGAAACAACCACCCAAACAATGGTCTATCATTCCTTTTATGAGTGTAAGGGGAATGTTTCCCAGTGTAGGCATGGAAATAATTCTTATTCCATGTGCACAGAAGTCCAGAAAATCACCTGCTTCAACCCACAGGGGGTGAAAGTGACATCTAGTGTAAAAGTTTACCCTTACATAAAAGGATCAGATAAAAAAAAACCTCCTCACTCATCCTGTGGCCTCAAACTGGTCAACGTCACATAAGGTATCAGTTTGTTTCGATACCTGTGAAGCCATATGGCGAGGCCATGGTCCATCCTGGACCCTTGGAGTCCTGTGTGGAGGTCTTTCATGGGAAAGAAGTTATCTGGTACAAAGAAGATACCTATACCAGAAGCTGGTTTCCAAGTCTTCTGGATATGGTACTCCCCCTTCAGGATATGTGTATTGGTACACTGCCTTCAATACCCAGAGTGTGGGTCTGGGCAAGGGAGGAACCCCTTGGTTTAGCATGACCGAAGGAGAAGCCTCTACCTCCTGTCAGAGTGGTTCCTGCACCCCTATCTGTTTACACTTTTCAGATGCATCCCCCCCACACCAAATCTTATGGTATAGGAATTGATGGGACAGGACAAGACCCTTATGGGCGGATAATTGTTCGGACCACTCTACGTTATAGTAAAGCTGAACAATTTCAGGTATATACTGAATTTTGGCATGAATTTACTACACCAATCGAAACACCCCAGGTTACAAAACATTTGTTTATTGATTTAGCTGAAAGGGTAGCTTCTTCACTGGAAGTTAAAAACTGTTTTGTTTGTTGAGGCACTAACATGGGAGAACAATGGCCATGGGAAGCTCGAGAGATTCAATTAGAGAACATCACTTCTCATTTTAATTTGACCTGGAAAGAAAAGGACTGTCTGACCAAATGGGCCCTCCATTCCGTAATTGTGGCCCTAAATTGCATTATTAGACCCCAGTCCAATAATATATATAAGGAATATGTTGGAGAAACTCTTTGTGAGGGAGGTTGGTTCTGCAATAGTACTTCAACCAACTGTACTTGGCAGGGAAATGAGACTGAACCATCCACCTCATTCCTGGAAGGACCGTTGAAATGTTTATGGTCCAACAAACAAAATGTTTCTACTATTTGGCCTGCTCCTGATAATCTTTATTGGATTTGTGGAAATTCGGCCTATGCTGAACTTCCCAAAGCCTGGGCTGGAGCGTGTGTCTTGGCCCATGTGAAGCCAAGTTTCTTCCTTTTGCCTATCTCTCAAGGAGAACAGTTGGGAGTCCCTGTGTACGTTGAAGTTGGAGATCCTGTAGATAGAAAGACAAGGGAAGTATCAAAGATTCAGATAGGAAATTGGAATGATTATGAGTGGCCGCCAGAGCGAATAATCCAGGTATATGGTCCTGCAACTTGGGCACTGTATGGTATGTGGGGTTACCGGACGCCTATTTATATGCTTAACAGAATAATTAGATTGCAAGCAGTTCTAGAAATAATCACGAATGAAACCAGTTCTGCCCTTTTGGCATTAGCAAAAACTGATACTCAGCTACAAACGGCTGTATACCAAAATAGATTAGCTCTGGATTATCTATTGGCTAGAGAAGGAGGAGTCTGTGGAAAATTCAATCTCAATAATTGTTGTCTCCATATTGATGACAATGGCAAGGTGATTGAGGAAATTACTGACAGAATACGAACGTAAGCTCATGTCCCTGTCCAGACGTGGACAGGAGCACTGGATGTTGGAGGATGGTTTTCGGGAATGTTTGATAATTGGAAAAGGATACTGTTCATTGTAGTCTTGGCCTTGGGAGGGTTGTTGTGTTTACCATGCCTTATCTCACTTGTTCAGAGAATTGTTAGATCCACTATATCTGGACTAACTTTTGCTGCCACTCCTATCTATAACGATAAACCAGCTAAAGCACTGATTTTAAGACCTTTACCTTCTGACTACACTCCCCTCTTCAAGACTCCCTAAGCCTATTCGGCTTTTATATTAAAAAGGGAGGATTGAAGGGATTTTATTGTGTTTATGATTTTATTATGTTTAAGCTTCATATTAGTAGTGGTATTTTGTAACCATTTTATATTGATAGTAGTGATATTTTGTATATATATGTATATGTTTTTGTTTGTGTGTAAGCAGCTTTGTGGGTGTTTTATATTGGGAATTTTTTTATATGGAAGCCTATGTCTAAAAGGAGAAAAATGAAATTCAATGGTTCAGGAAATAGGGAGGGGGGAAGGTGAGCTAGCCTGGATTGATGTGTATGAGTCACCACCTTGAAATTTGTTTATCTGTACCTTCTTGCTCCTGATATGAGACTTGAGCCTCTTTGTTCTGAAGGGGTATAAAAAGTGGAAGAAATCTTTTCTGTGTGTGCCTTCGTCCCTTTTAAGCAGCCACGAAAGGGGAGGAGGACACCCAACTCTGTTTTGATCAAAATAAAAGTTTGCTTGCTGAAACCTCGGCTCAGGAGTTTCTTTGGCTTTTTTAAAATTCCTGAGTAGCCCAGAGAAGTTTGTGAGGTTAAAAAGGAGGACCTTACAAATTTAAATTGTAAAATTCAAGAATATGATAAAGAAATAATGGAATCACAAATAGAAGAGGATGAGATACTGGAAGTTATTTTGTAATATATTTTATTGATTTTTTTTAAACATAAATCACTTAATAATTGGTGAACAGTGTGTTGTCTGGGTTACATTTGTAAAACAATCACTAACAATTGATTTCTATAATCCATAATCCACATACTGGTTTTAGTTGATTTCCTCTTTTCCCAAAATATCCTCTTTTGCAAACATTGAGTTAATACAATTCTTATTGTTTTGATAGATAACAATTAAATATATATTTTCCCAATATTCCTAAAAATAATAATCACATCAATATTTCTTTTCTATCCAATCATTCTGGTTGCCTTATCATAGATCCTGTTACAGTCCTTATTTTAATTTGTTTCTCCCACCAAATTCTAGATATTCTTACTGGTTAAGATTTTCTCAAAAATTAATTACATTTAAGAATTTAACTCTATTTTTCCATATGAAGCATCTCACACTTTTACATTTCTTAAGGAATAGATAAAACAGTGGGAAAAAAGAAAGAAGAGCAAGAGTAAAGAAACATAAAAAATAACATACTACTTAAAATATATATCCCTCCTAAGCTAATATATATTTATTTCCTAAATTTCTTATTCTTTTTAACCATAATTAAAAATATGTTTAATCTTTAAACATTCCATTTAATACATCTAGTCATCTAGTCCTTTAACTCTTATTCAAAACATTTTTTATCCATTATAATTTTCTTGAATTCAATCACATTTAAATATCTAAAACATTTCCTTTATCTAAGTCATTTCAACTTTTTTATATTACTCGTATCAAGAAAGAGAACAAAAAAGGGGGAAAAGCATACTATATTATATTTAGGGAATTCATCCCTCTTAGAGTGACATATATATTCCAAAACTTTTCTATTTCTTTAACCATATTCAAACAAATGTTTCTTTTTTAAGTATTCTCTCTGGTAAGTCCCATCATCTATTTTCTTAGTTTCCATTTTAGTCTTTTTCTTTTGCCCAGTGTCTTTCTTAATCAATGTATTTTGCTGAATCAAAAAGTTTTTCCGTATGTTCGTAAATGTTGCTGTAGATATAAAAAGTAAATCAGGAGAAGTGTCTTTGTATGGGACTTCTGTCTTTCCTTGTTTGTTGAAAATCTTTTTCTTTCTCTCCACTTCTCTTATCATTTCCTTTCTCTCCAATGTTCCTGACATCTCTACAGTCCATTTTATCCGGTCTGTTTTCTTGTCCTCAGATTTATTTTGTAGTTTTAAAGGATAAGTTGTTTTTTCCAATTCTTGTGAATTTTTTTCCACTAGGATTAAATCATGTTTCCTTGTTTTGTTAAGTTCCATCTTTAAGTCTCTATTCTCAATTCTATATCCATTTATCTGTTTTATCTGCTCCTTCTCTGTTGTTGTTTTCTGGGAATTTTTTTGTTGTAGAGTTAACTTGGAAATAGATTGATTTATATTTTCAAAGTTGTTTTGGATTTCTTTGTGGTTTAAAGTCATTGTTGTTTGAATTAGTTGCAGTATACTATATATCTCCTCCTGTGAAGTATTTATGTTTTCTTGATATGTTCTTTCTACATGTCTCTGATCCATGATGGCCAAGAATTTGAGTTTTCCTCTTCCTTTCTTTTCTCTGCAAATAGCTTTAGGGTCCCAATTAAATAGATATTTGTAATCCAAATAGTTCAAAAAAGATTTTTTTTCTGAAATTTATAATTCTATCTTTGTCTACAGCCCAGATTATTGTCTTTTTTTTTGTCACAGCTGTTCTTTGTTGTTAAAGCTTTGAAGGTCACAAACACAGATTAGCTTTTCCCAGATTTTGCCAAGTCTTATATTAAAGTCATAGCTGTCATAGTCTTCATCTGCCACTAGGTGTCAGCAACTATTTGTTTTTTAATTTCCAAAATGAACAATTATCTTTAGAATGAGAGTCTTAACCATTCAAACAATTTTAGATTTATCCAGATTTAAGTTTTAAGTTTCAGGTTTTATATTTATTTCCCTTCCATATATTTTTATCCTCCATAAAAAGATTAATTCACCGCTTCCGTTAGTATAAGGGTGGGGCGGAAATCCCCCTCCTTCCCTTTCGGAGGTATTTTGCTTCTTGGGGATCTTTTCCAGGAAAATTAAATGTAAAATAGAAAAGAGAAGATCGAATTCCTCACCCAGTTTCAAGCACGCTGTTCACAGTTGTGCTAGTTAGTGCTTTTGGACTTCAGTTGCTAGTAGCTTGGGCTGGTCGATGCAATACGGCCAGCCTTTGTCCTGTCTGGTTAGAAGGCTTTCCCCAAGTCGAACGGAACGGCCGCTGCCGTTCCAGAATTGCTGGAGCACCCTTCTTTCTTCGTCGCCTCTCCGGGGCAACTTAGACCTATTTAGGGTCCCCTGGCAGGGCGAAATTAGCCACGGGGGTGCGGAGAATCCGCAAGCCCATGACCGGTCACTACTGCGCAAAACCGGAAGTCTCGAGATACTGGAAGTTATTAATAAATTGAAAATAGGTAAAGCACCAGGGTTAGATGACTAGGCGCAGAATATTATAAAAATTTTAAAGGACTATTGGTGCCAAAGATGAGGTTAATGTTTAATAAAATAATGGAAGGGGAAATTATTCCAAGTTTCTGGAAGCAATCTCTGATAGTATTGATAGCGAAACCTAATAAAGATCTTACAAACCCAGGATCATATAGACCAATATCCCTTATTAATCAGGATGCTAAGATTTTTACAGCAATATTGGCAAATAGATTGAATAAATTTATAGAGAATTATATTAAAAATGATCAGTGTGGATTTATAAGAGGCCGACAAATGTCAGATGTAGTAAGAAGGGTATTAAATGTAGGTTATTATATAAAGAATTAAAAATTAAAGGCAGGTTTATTAGCATTAGATGTATTTAAGGCCTTTGATTGTGTGGAATGGCCTACATTGAAGATATTAATAGAGAAGTTAGGCTTTGGAAATTTTTTTAGAAAGGTGATAAATCAATTATATTTAGAGAATAAGGCGAGAATAGTTATAAATGATGGTGTTACAGAGACAATAACCTTAAGCCGGGGAACGAGACAGGGTTGCCCCTTATCTTCAGTTCTATTTGCATTATTGATGGAGGTTTTGGCAAATGCAATTAGGAAAGATTCATCGATTGAAGGAATTGGTGTATATAAGTGAAGGGATTTTATTGTGTTTATGATTTTATTATGTTTAAGCTTGATATTAGTAGTGGTATTTTGTAACCATTTTATATTGATATTAGTGATATTAAAAATGATTACAAAATATCACTACTAATATCAAGCTTAAACATAATAAAATCATAAACACAATAAAATTCCTTCAATCCTCCCTTTTTAATATAAAAGCCGAATAGGCTTAAGGACTCTTTAGGAGGCAAGTGTAGTCAGAAGGTAAAGGTCTTAAAATCATTGCTTTAGCTGGTTTATCATTATAGATAGGAGTGGCAGCAAAAGTTAGTCCGGATATAGTGGATCTAACAATTCTCTGAACAAGCAGGATAAGGCATGGTAAACACAACAACCCTCCCAAGGCCAAGACTACAATGAACAGTATCTTTTTCCAATTATCAAACATTCCCGAAAACCATCTTCCAACATTCAGTACTCCTGTCCACGTCTGGACAGGGACATGAGTTAACGTTCGCATTCTGTCAGTAATTTCCTCAATCACCTTGCCATTGTCATCAATATGGAGACAACAATGACTGAGATTGAATTTTCCACAGACTCCTCCTTCTCTAGCCAATAGATAACCCAGAGCTAATCTATCAAGTTTAAACATAATAAAATCATAAACACAATAAAATCCCTTCAAATTCTTTTCTATATATGCCTGACTTTCATTCACATTTATTTCATTTCCCTGATATAACTTTTCAAAGAACTTCTGAAATATCAACAATTTTTCTCTCATCATATTACATCTTTCTACCTTATCATTCTTTATTACTCCAATCAGGCTTTTTGCCTTTTTAGCTTGTGTGGCTCTAGCCAACATTCTAGAACAGGGGTGCCAAACTCGCAACGTCATGTGATGTGTCGCGACGTATCGCGACTTTTTTTCCATTGCCGGGAATGGGGTGGGTGTGGTTTTGCTATGATGCATCTGGCCCGCAGGCCGGCAGTTTGACACCCCTGTTCTAGAATTTTTATTACTATTTTCATAAAATTCCCTATTTAAATAAATTAGATTTCTTTGAACCTGTTCTAACTCAATATTTTGCAACTCTTTTCTTTTAGCTGATAATTCTAACATAATCCTATTCTCTCTTTCTATATATTTACTCTCTAGTTTTTTAATTTCCTCCTCCAACCTTTTTATATATTTCTCTTTTTGTTTTTTTATATTATAAGAATATTTTATCCCTAAACCTCTTACCACTGCTTTCATTGCATCCCATATTGCATCCCACGGGTGCAGGGGAATGAGGTTCCAATTTTTACCAGCTGGGGGATCCAATAGCACCAAAAGTCGCCCCGTAGAGGCGACTGGCCAAAGGGCGAAACTTTGTAGATTGCGGGCCAGTGGTAGCTGACCCGCTTGATCCAAAGTAGCCCTCGGGACCAGCAGGAAGATAGGCTGACCGCACCCATGCAGTCAGCCAGAAGCCTCTGATCATCAGAGACAGCAAATACTAACAAGCAGAAAGCAAAACAGCTGATCTGGGTGAGACTACTTTCCTTACCTCTCTACAAGTGAAAAATACCGGTTCTGGAAAAAAGCACCCAAAAGCAAGAAATCCCCAATATTTAGGGAGGGGGGGTTTAAGTTTTGGGGAAATTAAAACTGACTTATAACAATATTGTGAAGACAATTGAGGGATAAAAGAAGGATAATTTGGGAATTGTTTGGAAACCATCGGATTTTAACTTTTTAACTTTTTAAAGTTTGGTGGGAATGGACATCTAATGACATCTAGTGGCAAAATTGAGAACTACATTTAACCTTGCTTTTTTTATCTTACTAAGTTGTTTTGACTGGAGCTCTAAAACTTGGCTAGATGCCCAGACACAGCTTATAGTTTAAACTTTTTGGTGTCCTTGGAATCTATAGTCCTGAAGATTGTGGCTGGAAAAGAGAAGACTCTTTTTGGATTGCCCTTTTCTACAGGATGGATTACAATTATAAATAAAAATTGTTTTTGAAATCATCTGACTTCCCTGGATTACAAATACAGGTTGACCTGGAATTTTTACAAGCTGTTTTGACAGAGTGAATAACAAGAAATTTCTACTAACAGAACACTTTGTATTACAAATTTTGGTACATTTTTTCCTTTTTTCCCTTTCGTTCTTTTTTATTACTTATTATTTTTTATTATTTACCTCTTCTATTTGTTAGGAGCCTATTGGATTACAAATTCTGATTTCCTTGCTGGATTATAAAGTATGATTAAAAGATAAAGATGAGCGTCCCTAATCTATCTAAAGTTGGAAAAAAAGTAACCTCTGCTCCCTCTTCTGCTTCTGCAAGTCCAGTTTATCAGACATCAATTGATACAATGCTCCAACAAGAAAAGGCTAATAACTTCCAAAAGGAAACTCAAGCGACATTACAAGCAATTCAAGAGGCAATCGCTACTCACATGGCGGCTACAACGAGAAACCACGAGGAAATGAAAAGTGATCTTGATAAAATGAATAAAAAAATTAATAACATGGACTCTCAATTTGAAAATTTTAAACAGATGGTTACAGATAACCAACAAAGAATCCAAAAAATAGAAGATAAATCAACTGAGGTTGACCAGAAATTAGAAGTCTTAAAAGATGAAAATCAGAAATTGATGCAAATAAATGGAGAACTAGAAGACTCGATAGCTGCTATGGAGATGGAAAAAGCATCATATTTTTTAAGATTTCAAAATATAATGGAAGATAAGGAAGAGGACCTTCTAGACGTGATAACGGAATTATTGGCAGATGCATTAGGAATTGGGAAACAGGAAATGGGAGGAGAATTAGATCAGATCTATCGAGTCAACTCAAACTATGCCAGAAGAAATAAAGTCCCCAGGGAAGTACATGTTAGATTTCTCAAAAGATCGATAAGAGACGAGATTCTGAGAAGAGTAAGAGATGAACCTTTGAAATACAAAGAAAAAGAAATTGTAGTTCTCAAACAAATCCCTAGGAGAATAAGAGAATCCTGAAGAGAATAGCAGTTTCTAACTAGAAAATTAATTGAAAAAGGAGTGAATTTCAGATGGCTGATTTCAGAAGGGATTTTAATCTATTGGGATACGAAAAGATATAGATTGGATACGCCACCTAAAGCAATGGAATTCTACGACAACCATAGAGAATTTCTGGAAGGAGGTGATTTTGAATCTGGTACAAAGAGAGAAACAAAGAAACAGGAAGAAATGGCAGTAGAAGGAGCAGTCAAACCAAGAGAGGAGGAAGAAGTTAAAAACACATACACAGAAGAAGGAGCAAGACCAAGAGAACAGAGACAGATAAGATCAACTAGAAGATTAAGTCCTAGATATAATTGAAAGAGATGGAGAAGGAAAGTGGGATTTTGTCAATGAATATAAATGGACTAAATTCTCCCTCAAAAAGGAAAAAATTATTTACACGACTACAAAAATTAAAAATGGATATAATTTGCCACCAAGAAACACATATTAAGAGACAACACTATAAGTTTTTAGAACAACCGAAAATTGGTAAACTTCACTTTGCATTAGCACTTCAAAAGAAAAGAGGAATAGCTTTATACATTAAAGAAATGATGAACCCTAAACAAATTTATGCGGATGAAGAGGGGAGAATATTAATGGTGGAAATAATGATGGATCAAAAACAGATACTGATGGTAGCAATATATCCACCAAATGATAAACAAGAACAATTTTACCAAAAATTACATAAAAAAATATTAGAATTGAACTATCAAAATCTCTGTAAAATGGGAGACTTCAATGCAATAACAGATGGAACTTTGGACTATAAAAGCACTAAACAAGGGAGGAAAGGAGGAAATATATTACCTAAAGCGTTTTTAAAAATGACAGAAGAACTCTGTATCCAAGATATATGGAGAGAGAAAAATTCAAAGAAATTACAATATACATTTTACTCAAATAGACATAAATCATGGTCTAGAATTGATATGATATGGACATCCTTGGAACTTAATACGATGATACAAGAAATTGAGATAGAAACTAATGTTTGGGCAGATCATAACCCAATAAAGATGACTTGGAGAGGAACCAAGAAAAAATTAAGATGGTCCTTGAACAAATCTATACTGAAAGTGTAGCGGGGCTGTCTGAAAGTGTTTGCAGGAGCCTGGCCTCTGAGGAGGTAACGCTACAAAACAAAAAGAATTTATACAACTAGCAACAAAGGAAATGGATTTTTTTTCAAAATAAACAAGAAAGAAGAGACATCGCTTCAAAATGTGTGGGATATGGCTAAAGCATATTTCAGAGGGTTGGCTATAACCTATACCGCCAAAAAGAATAAAGAAAAGAAACAACAGTTAAAGTTGAAGGAAGAATTCAGAAAGTTAGAATCAGAATTACAAATAGACCCACAAAAGAAAATACTTAAGAAACAAATGGAGATAATAAAACACAAATTAAATCTAGCTGAGACGGAAATAATGGCTCAACAGATTAAAAGGGCTAAACAGAACTTTTTTGAAAATACCAACAAACCAGGGAGATGGTTAGCACATAGATTGAAAAAAGAAAAAGAGAAAAAACTGATAAATAAGCTGCAAGATTCAAAAGGTGTATTACAGTTTCAAAATGATACAATTTAAAAAATTATCAAAGACTATTACAAGATACTTTACAATGCAGAGGAAATTTCAAAAGAAAAAATACAGCAGTATTTAAAAAAAGCAGACTTACCCAAAATTTCAGAGAATATTCAAAATATATTAAATGGAAAAATATCAATGATGGACATTACAGAGGCTATAAAAAGGCAAAAAAAATGATAAGACTCCGGGTCCAGATGGGTTACCTGCAGAGCTTTATAAATCATTACAAGATATGCTAAGTCCTATATTGAAAGAACTGTGCAATGAAATACTTTTGGAGGCTAAAATACCAAATACATGGATTGAAGCCAATATTACCTTAATACCCAAAGAAGACTCCGATCTAACGCAAATAAAAAACTGTAGACCAATATCGTTATTAAATGTAGATTATAAAATTTTTGCCTCAATAATAGCAGAAAGACTAAAGAAATTTTTGACCAAATTTATACATACAGACTAAAATGGTTTTCTACCTAAAAGACAGATAAAAAATAATTTAAGAATGATTCTTGACGTGTTAGAGTATTATGAAATTCATCCAGGGAAACAGATGGCTTTAATATTTCTTGATGCACAGAAAGCATTTGACAATGTAAACTGGTAATTTATGTTTCAGTAACTAGAGGAAATGGATTTTGGAGAAAACTTTATAAATGTAATTAAAACAATTTATTGTAAACAAACAGCTAAAATAATTGTAAATGGAGATTTTACAGAAAACTTTAACATTAAAAAAGGCACAAGACAGGGATGCCCACTATCTCCATTATTATTTATACTAAAACTGGAAGTATTGAATAGAAACATCAGACAAGATATAGAAATTAAAGGACTGGAGAGAAAAGATGAAAAATATAAACTACAAGCATTTGCAGATAACTTGGTATTTATATTGGAAGATCCGCTTGAAACAAGCACTAAACTTATGGAGAAAATAGAAAAATTTGGAGAAGTGGCAGGGTTGAAAATAAACAGAGAAAAGACTAAAGTGCTAACAAAAATATTAAGAGAAAAACAAAAAAGCCAACTAGGAAAAAAACCCCAAATCTTCAAATAGTTAAAAAAGTTAAATACTTGGGAATTTATCTAACAGCAAGTTGTGTAACAATAAAAGAAGATAATTATGTAAGATTGCTAAAACAAATAAAATTGGATCTGGAAAAATGGAAAAACTTACAACTTTCAATGCTGGGGAGAATAGCAACAGTGAAAATGAATATCTTACCAAAAATACTCTTTCTATTTCAAACGATTCCTGTAAGACTTGGAAAAGCCTTTTTTGATGAACTGAATACAACAATACTGAAATTTATCTGGCAAGGAAAAAAAGCTAGAATTAGACTGAAAATGCTACAAGAAGCGAAAGAAAGTGGAGGATTTGGACTGCCGGACTAGATCTTATACTACCAAGCAACTATTTTAACATGGCTTAAAGAATGGATCATGCTTAGAGACAAAAGACTATTATACCTAGAGGGGCATGACCTACAAATTGTTTGGCATGCCTTTCTGTGGTATGGGAAGAATAAAATACATAGATACTTTCAAAACCACTTAATAAGAAATGCACTTCTTTTAGAATGGGAAAAAATAAAAGCGAAAATTTATATCAAGATAGCTGGATGGCTTTCAACAATGGAAGCATTTGCTTACCCCAATTTAATTAATTACGACAAAGTTGTGACGTATAAAGTTATCTTGGACAATGAAGGAAAATTGAAAGACAGACAAGATTTACAAGAACAAGGTATTGATCTATCATGGTGGCCATATTTGCAAATTCAAAGGAGATATGAAAAAGATGTTAAGACAATGGGATTTTATAAAGAACAGACAGAATTTGACCAGATACTGTTAAAAACAGATGAAAAGTTGATTAAGAAACTCTATAAATATCTTTTAAGCTTAAAGATGGAGGAAGAACAAGTAAAAGAAACAATGATAATATGGGCAAAGAACTTTGGATATAATATAGAATTAGAAAACTGAAAAAAAGTTATGGGAAAGAAATGCTAAATTAACAAAAGCAGTGGCATATAAAGAAAACTTACATAAAATGTTTTACAGATGGCATATGACACCAGTGAGATTAGCAAAAATGTTTAAAAATACTTCAAACAAGTGTTGGAAATGCAAACAAAGACTAGGTACTTATTACCATATCTGGTGGACATGCCCTAAAGCTAAAAGATTTTGGTCAAAAATACACTTATGGTTGGAGAAAATGACTAAAAAACAAATAGATTTTAAGCCAGAATTATTTTTGTTAGGAATAATAAGAGCAAATTATGAGAAAGACTGTATATATTTAACTCTACATGTACTAACTGCAGCAAGAATTGTATTTGCCCAACATTGGAAAAATGAAAATTTACCAACTGAAGAAGAATTAATTAAGAAAATTTTAGAGTGTGCAGAAATGGACAGATTGACTTTAAAGATAAAAGAGAAAGAAGACTCAGTGTATTTTAGAACATGGGATATTTTTTATCAATGGCTAGAAAAACGTGTTAGAGAGAAATGAATGTGATATGTAACTTTGAATATATATTAGCAAGAAGATGACCATCGAGCAATTAATTAACATATTGTTTATGATAATTAACTACTACTCATTGTTTTTTTTTAAATACATGAACCCAGACATTATGCTGTTTGCTAAATATTGAGAATGTTATTTTAAAAAAACCCTAACCCTAACCCTAATCCCAACCCCAATCCCGATCCCACCTTATTCCTAATCCTATAAAAACTAATTATATATATATAAATTGTCTCTGAGTTTGTGAAAGTTTCGGCAAATTTTGTCTAAGCAAATATCCATCTATTTTTGACCTATCTAACTCCTGCATCTTATACAAATTAGAATAAAAATTGTGAAAAGATTTTTTGACGTGTTCGTTATCAGTTATTACCTTCACAATTTTTTTCAATCATTCTCTTTTCCCTCTCCTTTCCTAATCTATATGCCAACCATCTCCCTGGTTTATTTGCAAACTCAAAATGTCTTTGCTTCACATAACTCAATTTTGTTTCTATTTCTTGGACTGTTAACATAGACAGTTGTTGGCGTAGTAAGTTAATTTGGTGCAGAAATTTAGGGTCCGTGGGTGACTTTTGCAGATCAATTTCTTTCTGTCTGATTGCATCGAGTATCTTTTGGGTCTTTTCCAAATATTTTTTCTTCTCTAACCAATTGTATTGTATAAAATAACCCCTCATAACTGTCTTACTAGCCTCCCAAACCATTATTAGATCTGTCCCTTTACCTAAATTATTACTAAAATATTCATACAATTTCTTTTTACAGTCCTTTACAGTTGTCTCCTTTTGTAAAATAGATTCATTTAATCTCCATCTATAACTCAAACTCTTTTTTCTAAGGACCAAAACAACTGGATTATGGTCAGAAAAAGATTTACTGTAGGTAGGATGTCAACTTTCAAAATTCTATTTGCTAGGTTTTTAGAGGTCCATATCATGTCGATCCTTGAGAAAGATTTGTGCCTTTCTGAAAAAAAGGTATATTCTCTTGCAGAGCCATTTTTATGCCTCCATGAGTCTATTAGCATTAAATTGTCCATCATTTCAAAACATGCCTTTGGTAGTTTGCCCTGGGATGGTTTGATCCCCTTAGTAGATGTCCTATCCCAAAGTGGCGAAGTCACTTCATTCCAATCCCCCAGCATAAGTCAATTTTCATATGAAAAAGGCAAGAGTTGGTCCATAAGATACTCAAAAAATTGCTTTTTCCCTCATTTGGCAGAGACCAAACACTATTGATTTTATTCCATTAAATTCAATTTCCACTATTAGGAATCTACCATATTCATCTAATAAAAGTAGCCTAGGCTTAAATTGGGTTTTTTGTATATAAAACCACTCCATTTATCTTTTTTGATGCAGCAGATACAACTTCCTCCCCTAGTCTTTTATTTATTAGATACTTCTCTTGTTTTTTAATATGTGTTTCTTGAAGACAGATTATATCAGCATTACGTTTTCTCAAATAATGAAATACTTTTTTATGCTTAGATGGGGCATTAGCCCCATTGATATTCCATGTAGTGAGTTTACTTTCCATCTTTAAATGAAACATCAGATTCCTGTATAGACACCTCAGTCATCTCTTCTTCAATGTCAACTTTTCGAAGCTGGTCTGCTTCCGAAGACTTATCCATCTCCATCTCATCACCTGGCTCTGAAATTAATTTATGTCTGCTCAAAAACTCATTGGTTTTATCTATAGAGTTCAGTCAAAATCTTTGTTCACATACCGTGTCACCCCCTCAAGCTTATCCCAACGAAAGGGGATTTTTCTCATCTTCAGAATATGGGGCATCTGTAGCAATCTAAAGATTGCGACCTGGAAGTGAAACTTGCAGTCATGATATTAAACCAGTTTAATATTAAATCAGGGTACCCCAAGGTTCTGTTTTAGGCCCAGTACTCTTCAACATCTTCATAAACGATCTAGATGAGGGGATAGAAGGGGAACACATCAAATTTGCACACAGCAGTAAACTGGCAGGAATAGCTAACACCCCAAAAGATAGGCTCAAGATCTAGACGGATCTCGACAGACTCGAATACTGGGCCCTATTTAACAAAATGAAATTCAGTGGAGAGAAAAATAAGGTTCTACACTTAGGGAAGAAGATCCAAATGTACAGGTACAGATTAGTTGAAACTTGGCTCAATAGCAGTAACTGTGAGAGGGATCTTGGAGTCCTAGTGAACAATCACTTAAATATGAGCCAGCAGTGTGCAGCAGCAGCCAAAAAAGCCAATACAATCCTAGGCTGCATTAACAGAGGGATAGAATCAAGATCACATGAAGTAGTAGTACTGCTTTATAATGTTGCAGAAAATCACAGGACTCAGACCACGGAATCAAAAGAAGTTGGTTTATTTGCGCAAAGGTTCAGAGCAAAAATCATAACAACCTCTGAACACCTTCTCATGGGATAACAAGTACATATATACTCTTTTAGAAGCAGCAAAACACGGAAATGTAACTTGTTAGCATTGATTGGTTACTCGAATTACAGACCCCTGTTAGCCCCCCTGTTGCTATGCAAAAGTAGCTAAATATCTTGTCCCCCTCTCATGGATCGAGGTCACAGGTGTCTTGCCAAAGCATCTAAGTTTCCGGCAGCACATTTGTGGTTAGCTACCAGCGAGAGCGAGACATAGAAACGAGACATATGTGGTTAACTGTAACAGAGCTTCAAGCTTGACACCTTTGTGCGACCGACAGATGAACTTGTGGTTTGACATTTTCCACTTCCTTTTTGCTTCTTCTAACTAATACACGCATTTAAGACTCATGTCCTGTTTTATGACCTATGTCTTGTTTTATGTCCTGCCTTATTCCCCCCTTTGAGACTTCATTTTAGGTAACAATTGAGTCTCACTTTTATAGTTTCTAATAACACAAACAGCATCTGCTTGACCCAGGCAGCGCCTGGTAGCCACGAGAACCATGAGTCAGTTCCTTGCATTCCTTGTTTAATTCTGGATGCTCTATCTTGCAAGTCCTTTGCCACTTCTCTGACTACTCCTGATTTATTCATGTAAAAGCAACACTCTTCCCCCAAGAACAGACATAAACCTCCTTTCTCAGCTGTCAAGAGGTCTAGGGCACGCCGGTTTTGTAAGACTACTGCTGCCAAAGAGTCTATCTGATCTTGGACTTCTACCAGAGTCCCAGCAATCTGGCTTAGGCTTTGTTGAAATTCTTCAGAAAGTTGCTGAAACTGTATTACAGAATGGGCTAAACTACCTACACCTGTTCCAACTGCAGTGCCCACCCCTAGGATAGCTAATAATGGTATTATTAGGGGAACTCTTTTCTGTATATGTCCCATAAGAGGAACAGGGAGGGCTTGTTCCCCATTAACAACACCCATCTTTGGGATGAGGTGAACCAGAGTACACGTTCCAGTCCAGTTGGTAGGTAAACATACATACGCCTTTTCCCCACATAAGAAAAATAGCCCATTCTCTTCTAAGCACACTGCCATGTTCATGGAAAAGGCATGAAATCGATGACCGTTCTCATTACTCCAGACCCCCAAGGTGCCAGCCATAAACATGCCAGTTAACGGCTGTAGTGGAGGTTTTTGATGAGGGTTTCTTTTTTCATCCCTGAGATAGGGGCCTTCAAGGAGATAATGGGAACTGTCATTTCCAAACACATGAAACACAATGCAAAGCAGAGAAGTAGTCACCGGCAATACCAACAGAACATGATCCCATGAAGTACTTTGCAACAGTTGCCTTCAGCAACCAGCACTGCCCACATCTTCCCTTTTTATAAAGCAGCCCCAAGGCGTGGCTTCACAATGCCTTCTCCTCCTCCCCTGAAGTTGTCGTATTGACTGCTGCTGACCTGCTCTAGTTAATTGCCTTCTTTTACGAGCATCAATAATGTCTACCAGCTGTGAATCCTCAAGGTCTGACTCATCCTCTCCACACAGTTGAGTTTCATCCGGAACACGATTGGAGGGGCCAGGCTCTTCATCAGATTGTGAGTCTTGTAACTCATCAGAGCCTCCCTCCTCCTCCTCTGATTCCCCGGACTCAGCTGCCGGGTCCACTGGCTGGCACGGACTCACAACAGGTCTTCTCCAGGAATTATTTTCCATTCTTTTGGCTCCACCCTTTTTCTTTCTTTCAAACTGCTGTTTCAGTTGTTAGGAGGACTTGGTAGGGACCACCCCAGGCTGAAGTAAGTTTTTCTTCACACAAGCTTTCTATCAGGACCCAATCACCAGGCTGAAACTTGTGAACAGCAAACTCCAATGGAGGTGTCTGGGCTAGCAATCCTTGCTTGCTGAGAAAAGACAAAGCAGAAAACAGCCCCAGTATCTAATTCTTTATAAACATGTCATTAGTTTCATATTGTGGAATTTCCCACTTGAGGTAATTTAAAATCAACTTGAATGCATTGAAATAGCCTCACCATTAGATGTTATAGAGCATTTTATCTATTTGTCTACATATCATATTTATCATATAACCAACCATATATTAACCATAGAAAAGTATCAATTATCCCTCCCCTAGCCATTCCTTTGTCCATATTTACAAACAAATTGCTTAGTAAAGAGCCAACAAAGGAGCGCTCACCAAACTCTGCTTGAGTTTGTTTGCATACAAATCTTTATTCAAAACAACATAGCTCATTTATAATCCCAAACATTTTCTCAACTCCTTCATTTTCAACAAGGGTTGAATTACAATTCCTTCAATTCTCTTAGGTATTTTTTTTTTATCAGTGTGTCCTGCACACAGACATAAAAACATAAAAAAGCAACTCCACAAAATAAATAAATAAACAAGCTTAATAAGATATTCTGAGTTACTGAAATAGTTTTGTATCAAACTCTAGTATCAACTCTTTGCTTTTAATATAAATTTAGTCAAATTCCAATTTAATTAGATTCCATTCAGATGGAAACAAATTTCCATTAAGTTTACAAATCTAAGCAAAACAATTCAGAGTCATTTCTTTTGGTTGATGGATATATAGGTGTATTCAAGTTCTTCTCATATTTCATTTATTTTTTTAAAAAAACACGTTATTTCTTACTGCAAGAATGGGTATTAAATTTCACATCCACCCCACCTTCCTCAAACCAGAATTCTACGCAGAAAAAAAAATAGTTAAAAAAATCAGACCCCCCTTTTCCTTTCTGTCTCTCTCGCTCTTAAAGCAACACAGCCAGCGGGGGAAGAGACAGGAAAAGAAGAAGAAATTACACAAAAATCTCACCACTAACAAAATAGTTTTCTCTTCTTCACATGCATTTCCATGAATTCTCTCACACATCCTCCATGGGACTCTTCTCATGCAAACGCTTGCTATTGCCTTTCCATTTCACTTTTACAGCAACAAAAACAAATCTGCAGTTTACTGTTTCTTTCACAGTCTGGGATGGGGGAGAAACTCACACACACACACACACACACACAGAGAGAGACACAGGATCAGCATATCCACACATTCACTTCCATTCAAACTGCTTGTATAAACACTTTCACATACAGATATTTCATTTCATACTTTCTCTTGACAAATCAATAACTATTATTATAATTTCAAGGAGCTGTTCACAAGCCAATGAACTCCTTTCCCCCCATTTCTGTTGCTGTTAGAGCTTGCCTATTAACTTTCTTGCAAATGAGACATCCGGACGTTATTTGTTTCGCAACAGTGAAAACTCTCCCGCAGCCATACCTTTTTCAGAAACACGTCTACTAAAGTCTGAGATCCCCAATGCGATCCCTCATGGAGAGTTTGGATTACTTCACGTGTTATGGCTTTATTCAACATCTGCCTCCCATCAGGTAATATCCATTTTCCTTCTGTATTCCTTTCTGCCCCCATTTCTGACAACACCTTTTCTTTATCTTCACTAAAAATTGGGGCTAATTCTCCTTTTAAAATTGGAATTATAACTAGACACTTTTCTGGTTCTTGGCTTCCTGCTGCCTTAGCTTCGTGGTCAGCTAAATTATTTCCTGTAGCTTCGAAACTTGCTCCTGTTTGATGTCCAGCTACATGTACTATGGGTAGTTTTAAAGCTTCCTTTACTTCTTTAACTAAATCCTCATGTATTAATCCTTTTCCTTTTGAATTCACCAATCCCCTTTCTAACTAAATTTTTCCAAACATATGGACTACTCCACAGGCATATTTAGAGTCAGTGTAAACAGTGCCAGATATTCCTTTTAATAATTTCAGACTTTGTCTAAGGGCGTACAATTCACAAGTTTGGGCTGACCAAGATTTAGGCAAGCTTCCAGCCTCCACCAGAGTCTTGTTAATCCCATCTATAATTGCATAGCCGTTTTGCCTCTTCCCTTCTGCCACTGTCCCTGATCCAGAGATTTTTCTTGTCTAACAACTTCCCTCATACTTGACACCATAATCTTACCTTGCCTCTCATCTCTCTCTATGTCTCTTTGGACATAAATTTTCTGTGCCTCCTTTAAAAGATCATTCATGGGCTTATCTGTCCACCCATCTACTTTTTGCAATTTCCTGCTGATATCTGGCCAACTTTTGGTAACAAAATTTAACTTCAATAGGGCTTGTGTGGTCGGAGCATCAGGATCTAAGCCTGAATATTTCCTCATTGTATCTTTTAATCTATCCAAATAGTCTGAGGGTGTCTCTTCTTTTCTTTGACTGACCTCAAATACCTTAGAGGCATTCTGAGATCTAGGTACTGCTTCCCTAATTCCTTTTATAATCATGTTCCTCAAATTTTCCATGTCTGCTCTATCTGCCGCTATATTATTATTCCAATTTGGTCTTACAATAGGGAATTTTTGTTCACCTATTGCATTGTTGGCATTATCTCTGTTATAGATTCTAATAGCTGCAGCTCTGATTAGATCTCTTTCCTCTGGGTTGAATAATGTGGTCATAATAGAGTTTATTTCATCCCAGGTATAAATATTTGGTCCCAACAAGTGATCTATGGCAGGGCTTTTCAACTGGTGGTACGCGTACCACTTGTGGTACTTTGCCACATGGCAGGTGGTACGTGACTGCTAGCCAAGTGTAGCAGGGGAGGGAAATGCGCAGAAGCGAGCCAAGCCTGAGGGAGAGGCAGCTGCAGGACTGTCTGGGCTCGGCAGAAGCCCCAGGAGCCGGCAGGGCTCCAGCTGATTGGAGCTTCCAGAAGCAGCTGGGAGCTGGAGGTGAACTGAAGAAAAAGGAGGGGGAAGAGAGGAGAGGCTATAATAGTATAAAAGAATGTGATTTGGGTGGGGAAAGGGGAAAAAAGACAACAGGAAAGGTTTAATCCCTTTAAACAAATGTAATTAGTTTTACCCCCTTTAATTGAGTCTGTCTGTGGCTTTTAGAAAGTTTTCTTTGAAGGTAAACTGGCTTAATTTAAAGCTAAAGTTTTCCGCAATTGCCGGAGCCTTTCAGTCTAGGATTGCAAGATTGTGACACGTGACACCCCTGAGGCAGCTTAAAGAGAGAAAAAAACAGAGTTTGTGTTTCTTTATTTTCTTGCTTTGCACTTGATTCCTGTGTCTTTAAGGGTACAGGGAAGGGATTGGAAGAGCTCAGAAGGGCCAACCAGCTAGCTCAGGAGTCTACAAACTTAGCAACTTTAAGACCTGTGGACTTCAACTCCCAGAATTCCTCAACCAGCCATGAGGGCTGAGGAATTCTGGGAGTTGAAGTCCACAAGTCTTAAAAGTGTCAAGTTTGAAGACCCCTGAACTAGCTGGTAGTGGTGCATATTAATAAACATGGATAAATTCATCATACATTTGTCAGTGCAAAGGGAAAGTGATTCAGCAAAGGAACAGCCACAGAAGAAATTAAAACTGGTACTTTTTTCTTTTTTTTTCTACAGTTTGTAATATTTTATTAGATTATAGAATAAAATACAAAAATACAAAAGCAAATAGTAGGACACAGTGGGGAGGAAAAAGGGGGGGAAAGTGAGGGGGAGAAGGGGAAAAGAACATACTTCCTCTGTTGCAGTAGAAAGAAGCATTAACATTGAACCTCGACTTTTTACTTTTCCATAATATTATAAACTAGCCATTTCTATAACAACAAATGAATCTAATCAGTAAAACCCAAAATCCCCCCCCTTTTTTTTTAGTCATCAAGTTTTTGACACCTTGCTAAGCACTGGTGGTACTCAAATATTGTCATGTCCTAAAAGTGGTACAATCTGTGAAAAGGTTGAAAAGCCCTGATCTATGGGATCCTATGGGATCTTCTATTAATTTCTTGAGTTCCTTTTTAAATGTTCTTACTTCACTACTCCTTAGGGGGTCTTGTACATATCCCACTATGGGAACATTGCCTGCCCCTAAGCCACTTGCTACCTCTCTTAGAGGAAATAATTTATCTTCTTCTTTTTCCTGTTCTATTTCTTTTAGGTTTTCTCTTCGTTGTTGCCTGTGATCTCGTTCGGTTTCTATTTCACCATCTCTCAGAGGCAAATTGACTAGATCTTGTCTACATTGTTCAAGTTCTCTCCTCAACCTCCCATATTGATTAACAGGGGGTTGATTCATTTGAGGATTATAGGGGGGTGGTAGATTGTTTTTTTTTCTTTCTTTCTTTCCCTCTCCTCCTCCTCAATTAATGGAATTTTATTTTCTGTTTGGTTTTTGTCAGAACTGAGGAATAATTGTTTTTTCTCTGGAGGCCATTTATCTGGTGTCCAGATCACAACATATTCCATTTCTCTAGGGCCTTTTTCCTTTTTGGCAAATACATATTCATATAAGGATTGGCACATAAAATAATTAAAACTACCTAACTGTGGCCACTGTGTTCCCTCATCTATTTGTTTTTGTCCCCAAATAAAATAACAATATTGAATCATCAGGTCTTTATCTAAATCTTTTACCATTCTGCTATAAGGAGGATGATTCCATCCAGCCAGGATCTTCCCCAGGGGACTGTGAGGAGGGATGAAGACATTATCTCCCTTTCCTTGGCCTAGGGAGTCCCCTTTTTGATCCTTCTGTGGCTTCTTGGAAGGTCTATTCCCCATCAGTGGTTACCGTCTGGTTCTCTTATCCTTACCAACCTAGTAAGACCACCTTATACTTCACCAAGTCACTTCCTCCTTTTCTGGCTCTTACATCGCCTTGCCAGCCCTTCAGACCCTCGGGACATTCACACCTTGTGAACGTCTTGCCAGTCCTTAGAGCCCTCGGGGCATCTCAGTCACACTCTCACAGGTCTCATATTCACACCAGCCTACCCACCCAGCCGCCCAGGTAACTGTGAAAATGCCCGGATTTTCTTACCTGGGTCTGTGCACAGAGTTTCCCGGCAATTGGTACTTGACCCACCTCCTTGCCTTGCCAGTCCTTCAGACCCTCGGGACATTCACACCTAGTGTATGTATGTCTTGCCAGTCTTCCAGGACCCTCGGGGCATCCCCAAAAAATGACATGACCTGCTTTGTTCCTGGAATCCACTATTTAGTGTCCGGTTCTTCACGGGTACTGGGCCGGGGGTGGTCACCTTTCAGGAGACCGTCAAAATCGACGTGGCGCCTGTCCCCTTAGGGGTGGCCACTCCCAGTGATCCAGGGACCATTTGGATTATCCTGGACGAGCCCCCAAGTTGTTTGGAACGTGACTCAAGATCCCAAAACAAACAAACTTACTTGGAATTCCAGCAACAAAGTTTTATTCAAAAAGAAGCGTTTGCAAAGGCCTGGTGGACTGAAACACACACAGGAGTTCAGCCACACCTTAAAGAGCTGTTTGACACATTTTTATATCCTACCTCTGACGCAGATTCCCCCCTCCCCTATCGCTCTCAACACCCCTTCCCTGAT
Source organism: Azemiops feae (assembly GCA_023970755.1). Classification (NCBI taxonomy): domain Eukaryota; kingdom Metazoa; phylum Chordata; class Lepidosauria; order Squamata; family Viperidae; genus Azemiops; species Azemiops feae. Next base: position 38,084 of record JALGBA010003940.1, read on the forward strand.
CATCCGATAGACTATCCGGACCGCCTAAAACCACTGTCCTTCCCATGTTCCAGGAACCCCCTTTGTCCATATCCTATCTTTCACCATCGTTAGCACAATTTGTCTCCTATAGTTATTTCGATATTTCCTCTGCTTGCAATTTCAGTTAGCTAGCAACTTCTGCTTTTCACATTTGTACCTGTCAATACTTAGATATATAGTATTATTTCTGATCTTTAGTTGGCTTCTGCTCCTTTAGACTCATTAGAAATTTCTGAATAATACTTTATTCCTTTCACTCTGGCTGCAGCCTGCCTTTTCCTTTTTGTGGAATCATTGTCATTTCTGAGGTTTCGGGATTTTAAGATGGTGAGGGGAGGAGTTGGTATATCTGAGCCAAATTAAAGAAGCTAGTAAACACTGTGGAAACTATTTTTGAAACTTTTGGATTTAAAATTCTTAGAGGACTTCTTATGTTCAACAGACTCTGCTGAACTCTTTTACTTTTAAATCAAAGCTTCCTTGAACAGTGCTTTGTTTTGGCTGGAAGGAGGGGGAGAAACAGTTTCAGTTTCTTTTACTTTTGATTGGCCTAGCAGCAGACAAAGAGATATAGTCTAGGCCATGGGTCGGCCACCCGAAACATCGAACGAGCCGCACGGACCCGTTTCCCTAAAAAAAAAACCCCTGGGAGCCGCACCCGCCCGCGCATGCGTGCCCGCCCGCGCACCCGCGCATGCGCGCGCACCCGGTCGCACATGCGCACCAGTTCGCGCATTCGCACCCCCATGCGTACCCGTTCGCGCATGCGCACCCGTTCGCGCGTGCGCATCGCGCACGCACCCGCCCGCGCATGCCCGCATGCGCTCCCCAAAATGGCGGAGGAGGCTCCGGAGCCGCAGGTGATGCCTCAAAGAGCCGCATGCGGCTCCGGAGCCGCGGGTTGCCGACCCGTGGTCTAGGCTGCTTTTACTATAGTGGTGCTGTTTGACCACACGAGGGAGCCAAAGACTGCAGAACTGTGATTCCTCTTTTAATTCTTTAGTGGCATTATTTAAGCTATGGGACTTAATTTTATAAATTAATCAAGTTAAAATTTAATTTTTAGTCATATTCTGAAGACATGGCTACCCATAAGAGAACAGAGAAGACACTGGGAGATGCAGAATCCTTTTTGGATGAATATACAACCCAAACACATGAAGCTATACAGGCAATGGGAACTAAGCTTGAATTAAAAATCGATACATTGGTAAAGGAACTCCGTGAGGAGATACAATGTCTGACAGGAGATATTAAGCAGGTGAAGTACAGGGTTGATCTTATGGAGCATAAAGTCAAAAAACAAGTCAATTTGTTTGAAGCTAAGCTGGATAAGAGGGCGTTCTTGGAAGCTCAGGAAAAGAGTTTCAATTAAGATTTAGAGCAATCCCTGAAAGACCTGGAGAGGATACTAGATCAAGGATGATTAAAGAAAAGTGCCTCGATCTTGAGATCAATAAGGCCTACAGAGTAAACTCGAGATTTACTACTATGAGAAAATTGCCAAGGGATGTCTTAGCCCATTTTGTAAGAAAAATAATGAGAGATTGTGTTCTGGACTGCCACTATAAATCTAAATTACGAATGGAATATGTAGACATAATTATTTTGAAAGAAATTCCTGTAAGAATTTTGAGAAAAAGGAAAGCCTACTCATTCCTTACAGATATTTTGAAGATGAGAAAAATTCCCTTTTGTTGGGATAAGCTTGAGGGGGTGATACTTACATACTGTGAACAAAGATTTTGACTGAACTCTATAGAAAAAGTCAAGGACTTCTTGTCCAGACACAAATTAATTTCAGAGCCAGTTGAGGAGACGGAGATAGATAAGTCTTTGGAGGTAGACCAACTTCAAAAAACCATCACTGAAGAAGAAGAGATGAGGTGCCATACAGGAATTTGATATTTCACCCAAAGATGGAAAGTAACTTTATTACATGGAACATTAATGGGGCCAATGCCCCATCTAACCATAAAAAAGTATTTCACTATTTGAGAAAACTTAATGCTGACATAATTTGTCTTCAAGAAACACATATTAAGAAACAAGAGGAGAAATATTTAATAAATAAAAGACTAGGGGAGGAATTTATATCTCCTGGGCTAAAAAAGATTAATGGAGTGGTTCTATATACAAAAACCCCAATTTAAACCCAAGCTACTTTTATCTGATGAATATAGCAGATTTGTAATAGTGGAAATTGAATTTAATGGAATAAAATCAATAGTGATTTGTCTCTATGTGCCAAATGAGGGAAAAAGCAATTTTTTGAGTATCTTATGGACCAACTCTTGCTTTTTTCATATGAAAATTGGCTTATGCTGGGGGATTGGAATGAAGTGACTTCGCCACTTTGGGATAGAACATCTACTAAGGGGATCAAACCATCCCAGGGCAAACTACCAAAGTCATTTTTTGAAATGATGGACAATTTAATGCTAATAGACTCATGGAGGCATAAAAATGGCTCCGCAAGAGAATATACCTTTTTTTCAGAAAGGCACAAATCTCTCTCAAGGATCGATATGATATGGACCTCTAAAAACCTAGCACATAGAATTTTGAAAGTTGACATCCTACCTACAGTAAATCTTTTTCTGACCATAACCCAGTTGTTTTGGTCCTTAGAAAAAAGAGTTTGAGTTATAGATGGAGATTAAATGAATCTATTTTACAAAAGGAGACAACTGTAAAGGACTGTAAAAAGAAATTGCATGAATATTTTGATAATAATTTAGGTAAAGGGACAGATCTAATAATGGTTTGGGAGGCTAGTAAGGCAGTTATGAGGGGTTATTTTATACAATACAATCAGTTAGAGAGGAAAAAATATTTGGAAAAGACCCAAAAGATACTCGATGCAATCAGACAGAAAGAAATTGATCTGCAAAAGTCACCCACGGACCCTAAAATTCTGCACCAAATTAACTTACTATGCCAACAACTGTCTATGTTAACAGTCCAAGAAATAGAAACAAAATTGAGTTATGTGAAGCAAAGACATTTTGAGTTTGCAAATAAACCAGGGAGATGGTTGGCATATAGATTTTGGCACTAAAAAAAGTTTTACAGGTATATATATTCATGACGACCAAGCTGGCTTTCTGTCAAAAAGACAGCTAAGAAATAATGTGAGAATGGTTTTTAATATTATTGAATACTTACAATATCATAACGAACAACAGTCAGCTTTAATATTCTTAGATGCTGAGCAGGCCTTTGACAACTTAAATTGGGTCTTTATGTTTAAAGTTCTGCAAGAAATGGACTTTGGGGAGAATTTTATTCAAGGGGTCAAAGATGTTTATACATTACAGCAAGCCAAAATTGTTATTAATGGCGATCTAACTAACTCATGTGAAATTCGAAAGGGTACAAGACAAGGATGTCCGCTGTCTCCACTGTTGTTTATTTTGGTGCTGGAAGTCCTGAATAGAGATATCAGGCAAGATGAGAAAATAAATGGTATAAAGGTCATGTTTGCCATTGGTTTACATATATGCAATTGAAAGAAAGATTTAAGTTAAATAAAAAGAATCATGGGTTTAGTTTTGTTAAAAATGAATTGGAAATCCTACTGTGCGGTAGTGATGAACATACTATTGCTAAAGTTTATAAAATGTTATTGAATTTAAATTTCGAAAATGAACAAGTAAAACATTGTATGATTCAGTGGGCAAGGAATTTGGGGTATAATATAATGCTTGAACAATGGGAGAATATGTGGAATAAAGGATTAAAATTTACATTAAATTATAATTTAAAAGAAATTTTTTACAAGATGATGTACCGTTGGTACTTAACACCAGACAAGTTATCAAAAATGTATAAAGGTATTTCAAATGAATGTTGGAAATGTAAAGGTAAAGAGGGGACTTTTTACCATTTATGGTGGATGTGTGATAAAGCAAGAAAATATTGGAGTAGGATTCATATGTTAATACAGAAAATTCTTAAAGTGAATATAGAAAGAAAACCAAAGACTTTTCTCTTGGGGCTAATGGACAAAGACCTGGAAAAAAAAATATGGAACTTTGATGTTATATATGTTGACAGCAGCAAAATTACGCTCAGAAATGGAAGACTACATTGATTCCCACAACAGAGGAATGGTTACAAAAACTGATGGAGCTAGCAGAGATGGCTAAACTGACTGTACTGATTAAAGAAAAGAATACAAATACTTTTATTGTTACGTGGAAACCGCTTCTAGATTTTGTGCTTGAGGTAGAAAAAATTGAAATTTTGATTTTGGGTTTTACCAATTAGATAGACTTGATGTTATCGAAATGGCTAGTTTATATTATTTTGTAAAAGTAAAAGTTGAGGTTTGATGTTGATATTCTACTTTACTGCACCAAAGAAAGTCGAAAGTCAAGGCCTTTTTTTTTCTCTCCCTTACCTCACTTCTCTACTGCCTTTTCCCTTCCCCATCTTTTCCGCTATTTACTTTTGTATTTTCATTGTATCGTGTATTATAAACTAATAAAACTTTTGAAATGACTGCAAGTTTCAACACAACTGCTCCCAAAGATGAAAAGCATAATTGAAAGAGTATTTGCCTGATGCTAGTCCCAGAACTCTTTTGCAGTATGATGATTCTGCAGAAAAAGTCCTAAAACATTTTTCCAGAAGAATGTACAGCAACTGACTGTGCTGTTCTAAATTTGATTCTAAATTGCAGAGGAACAGTGATGTTAATAGGTAGCAACAAAGAGAATTTTTTTTGTAATTTATACGATATAAATAGGACCAAATGTGTTCCATACAGATTATTATGAGTGAACATGGGCATGTCAGCATGCAGTACACAAAACCCATATTCATATATTTATCTACATGGATTGCATTCACTGGACTGCTATTTCCATACAACTCTGCAGAAAGCAGGGTTCCCGACATCTTGTTTCTTCATTATTTATTTATACCACCTTTGCAGAAAACAGCCTCCCCCATTTGTTTCTTGCTCCATCAAACTGGGTTGTTAAGGTCTGCTATGCCCACCTTGTTACAAGTATATCCTTGAAACCACTAGGGCAGTCAATAAAATAATTCATTTAATTCCTGATCATGTGGTGCCTCTCATATGGCTCTCACAATAAAGTCAATGACCCAGCTCCTGAAAAAGCAAAAGGGCTGTTGGGGAAAAGTCCTCTCCATTCATAGTTTAAAAAAAACAACAGCAAATACTGGGCTTTCATTGAACTTGTCTTGCTCTGTGAAATAAAAGAATTTATGAATTCAGAACAAGTGGAACTTGCACAAAATACTGCACCCTATTCCAGACTCCAGCTACTCCATTCCATGCCCACCCACTGTCAATGAGACTGACTATGGAATATACTCAGTGCTGATGGAGAAGGAATCCCCACACTGAGATGTTGTTTTCTCAGAAGTGCTATAGTTTGGCAACATTTGTGGTTGCCCCAAGCCTGTTGATACTTTTCCATTATGCAGAAGTGCTGCTGTTCTGGCTACTTGAGCCAGAGTGAGCAGAAGGATCACAGATAGACCAGGGTTTATTGGCAGTTCTCTGGGTGAGTTGCAGAAGGTCAGTAAAGTTTTTAATCTCTCATATTATTTAACAATAGCAAGAAATAAAAGACTGAGTAATAACTGAGCCTAGACTTTTGTATGAAAGGATTGAATTGAAATGACTGGTTGCATATCAACCAGTCCCATAGGGTGTTATTATAAACTGTCTATAATTTATGCACTGGAAGGATCAAATCATGAAGTGCTGTTACATATGCAGGATGTTTACTGTCCAGCAAGTCTGCTCTTCAAGCCATCTCCAAGCATAAAGCATCTATCAGCTAGAAAGAATACCCTTTCTGGCTACCTGAAATTTGGCTTGAGCCATTATTAACTTGCTTTGCATCATTACACTTCATATACTGTATTCAATCATTGTTCTTCAAAGAAACCACTGTTTAAAAACTGAATATTCTTTATTTACAAAACTTGCATGCATGCCCATCTTAAACACATAACTCTGGGCAGCTAACAAAACAAGTTCACAAGAATAAGTACAGGTAGTCCTTGACTTACAACAGTTCATTTAGTGACCATTTGAAGTTACAACAGCACTGAAAAAAGTGACTTATGACCGTTTTTCACACGACCATTGCAGCATCCCCATGATCATGTGATCAAAATTCGGATGCTTGGCAACTGACTCACATTTATGACAGTTGCAGTGTCACCAGGTCATGTGATCCCCTTTTGCAACCTTCTGACAAGGAAAGTCAATGGGGAAGCCAAATTCAGACTAACTGAACAACTGCAGTGATTCACTTGGCAACTGTGGCAAGAAAGGTCATAAAATGAGGCAAAACAACTGTCTCACTTAGCAACAGCAATTTTGGGCTCAATTGTGGTCATAAGTCGAGGACAACCTGTATACAAAACCCCATAAACAAAGGAAAAAGTATAGTTAAAATAATCATATATAAAAACCCAGGCACTGCATAACAAACTCACATACAAACAAACTTATATTGAGTTCCTCTAACATCCTGGCCCTAATGCCTGGAGGGAAAGCTATGTCTTCACAGCCTTCCAGAAGGCCAAGCCGGTCAGGACCCTCCGAATCTCAGGGGAGTGGCTGTTCCATTTGGTAGACATCAGAAAAAAAGAGACACGTACTCAGTCCTACAAAATGACACTGTTTCATAGAGAGGACCTGGAGCATGCTCACCTTGTACTATCTGGGACAGGGAGTGAGCCTCAAAATATAAGTAGTTCCATAAGTAATCTGGCCCTTTACCATGCAAGGCTTTAAAGGTGATAACCAGCACCCTGAATTGCACTACACAACTGTGAAGTCACATGGGCAAACCCTGATGTACCCAGAACTATCTGCACTGCTGCATTCTGAACCAGTTGACTCTTTTTCAAGGGCAACCCCATGTATAGGACTTTGCAGTAATGCAGTTAGGAAGTGAGTAAGACATAACTGAATGTGAGCACAGCCTCCCAATCCAGGAATGGATGCAACTGTCATATTAGATGGATCTGTACATGACTTTGGAATGTTACACTTTCTCAGCACTCTATACCATACAGATGCCGGGAGGATTCCATTCTTTCCAATATTTATTTAAGAGAGACTTGGCTGATTGCAAAACGCTGAACAGAAGTGGCCATGGTTAATACTTGGATGGCAGACCCAAGAAATCTCAGGCTACAGGATAGACTGAGAAAGCAACTCAGACACTGCAAATCATTTTCATATTGTTGCAAGAAAACAACATAAATATGTTCATGAAGTTTCCAGGAGTCAAGGTCACCTCATAAAAGAACTGACTTTACTTTTTAAAAACTGTGGTTCAGTAACACCAGTAGCATCAGAGTTGGTGAAGTGACCCAACTCTTCACTGAGTGTTCATTTTTGAAGAGTTGTAGAAAGTTACTTTCTAGGCAAATTGAAAACAAGGCTTTTGTATTTTTTTTCACAAGAAAATCTGCATTGACATTAAATGAAAAACCCAGGTGTAGTAAGTCAGGATATTCATGCAAGGTTGCACTGCACGCCACAATTTTCCTGCCCTTTCACTTTGCACAAGAGGTAAAATAACATAGTTTAAGTAACTTTAAGACCATAGTTTCAGTGGTGGGATTCAAATAATTTAACAAGTGGGTTCTCTGCAGGGGGGGAGGTGGGGGGAGGCAGGGGGGCCGCTGCCACAAGGCAGGTGGGGGAGGGGGGAGCTGCCCCATGCACCCTGCAACTGCTTACCGTGCCAAAGGGCCCCCGCAGCCAGGCCTATCACACCGCAACACCTGTCGCGCCTTGCCTGTTCAGTAGTGACTTCTCCCACTTTCTCCTTCCTCCTCCTTTGAACAGCCCTTCGCTCCTGTTGCTGCTTTTTCAGTCCTGGAGTTTTGTCCAGAGCCTGTGCAGAGGGTCTTTGGAAACGAAGTGGGGTGGGAACCATTCCCTTCCCTTTGGGACCGGCTCCGAAATGGGCTGGAAGGAGCAGCCCAAGGACTCCCATCTGGCTTTGCAGCAAGCAAGTGGATTGGAGGCACGTGAATGCACACTAGCCTGGCGTCTCAAAAAAACGGGGTTTTTTTCCTCGTGCTGGATTTTCACTGCCATACTGTTTAACTTTCTTTAAAGTTTACTTGATGCAGAACGGGAAGGATCCACATTCTGCAATGCATAGCCATGTTCCTTTGCCAGCTGTGGCCCTTTTAGCAGACATATATGGGATTTTTAATCCAGTTTTGTTTGGTTTTCTTTTTAAAGTTTCTGTCTTGCTTTCCTTTTTCTGGATTATCCACACACACACACACACACAAACACATTTGCCTCTCTAGCTAATTCCATTCCCTATCTAGCTAATTTTGTTTTGTCCTTTATCCTGTCTTGTTAATAACCAAATTTCTGCTCAAGAGCAAAGAGGTAGATCCTACATATTGTTTTCTCATGGAGTAAAAAAATAGTGTTTCCCAAAAAATAAGACCCAACTGGAAAATAAGCCCTAGTATGATTTTTCAGGATGCTCGTAATATAAGCCCTACCCCAAAAATAAGTCCCAGTTAAGATCGTCAGCCAGATGCATTTAGTACCGTATTTCCCCGAAAATAAGACCTAACCGGAAAATAAGCCCTAATGCATCTTTTGGAGCAAAAATTAATATAAGAAACGGTCTTATTTTCTGGGAAACAATGTATGTGGATACAAGTATTCAATCCTTTATGATTCAACCTATTTGTGGTTGTGCAGTGGTTAGAATGCAGTATTGCCTGCTGACTCTGCCCACTGCCAGGAATTCGCTCCATTTCCAACCGCCCCATTGGCAAGCAGATGAAGGTTCCAGTCTCCCTTTGGGTGAAAAGTGTTTGGGCACCCAAGTTCCAAGGTGGAAGGAGAAACGAGCTGCTGAGTGGGAAGAGTTGGTGCAATGGAGGTATCTGACAGCCTGCCACAGCCCATTGGTCGAGCAACTAAGGGAGAGGTTCATCAGCCTGGAACTGTGAGGGGGAGAGCCAGCACAGAGACTAGAACTGCTTCCCGGAGTGGGATCCAGCCAACATGTGGTGGCTGTTTTGGGGATGTTGCCTCAGCCCCAACAGAGAACGGGACCCACAGCAGCCATAGGAGCAGCCAGCTCCCTGAGGACCACCCTCCCACAGTCCGGTCCGGCCCGGCCCCTGCGCAAGGAGCCACTGGACCTCCACTAGCAACCACCAAGCAACAGGGGACGGCTGGCCAGCCACCTCCCCAACGTGCAGTTGCTGGTGCCCAGCCTTGGCCTTTTCCCCCTGGAAGGGGGTGGTTTCTGCCATTTTGGGCTGCCCCGGGACCCCCGGGTCCCCCACCAATCAAAGTCACGTTCGATGGCAGCCCAGAAAAGCTGGCCTTTTTCCTGAACCAGGATCGCTATGGGCCAATGTATGTCGATGATGCGGCTTGTGTGGATGCCATCGTGGCCAACCTGGAGGAAGAAGCAGCAGAGTGGGTGACAGTGCTTCACAACAAGGAAGCCCCCAAGTTAAGAGACCCGAACACCCTCCTGGGAGAACTCAGGGCTTACTTTGGAGACAACACGCAAGCCCAGCATGCAGAGTTCAAGATCCGTGCCATCAGACAAAGAAACAGGCCAGTGATGGAGTATATTCGAGAATTCCAGAGATTGGTGAGGAGGTTGAGGCAATGGCTGGAGCGGCTCTTGGTCCACTATTTCTGAGACGGCTTGAACAGGGAACTGTATCACACATGCCTTACCAGACCGGATCCAAGACTGGTATCAACTGGCTACAAACATGGAACTGGACCTGATGGAGTACAAGAGACATGGGGAAGCTGAAAGCCACCCAAAGAGGAGCCAGGGGAGATACCTGCTGGGCCAGAAACCCCCTGCCATGCCGAGGCCCAGCCTGTAAGGACCCACCTCAGCTAACCACCCAAGAAAGCAGAACTCTTGAAACAGGCATTGTCTCAAAAGGAAACTTTTATTAGGGGCTAGTGACAGTAGGGAAGTCAAGGCGAGATCTGGAGAAAATCCCACTTGAATGGTATAATTAAACCAGCAATATTCATCCTCCCTCCAAAGTCGTAATGTCCATTTGAAATCCAGCCAATCCACAGGTGGCAAAATGAGCGGGTAACTGGTACAGTTGGCGCGCATCTCAAGGTCTTCTCCAGCTTTCATTTCTCTGTAACCGTCTCCCTTTCTCAAGTGGATAGAGGTGGAAGAAGGAAAGCAGAAAGCGAAAGTTATCCCAAGCGAAAACAAATATCCCCCCTCCCCCCAGTGTAATGGCAGGCCCCAAAGCAAAGTACAAATATATGTATATGGAAAGGAGACAATAAGGATTTGGGGACCTGACTTACGGCCCCCCTAAAAGAACAGGAAATCCACCTAAAAGACAAAAAAGGGAGGGGAACAACAATATGTACACATTGATTTGGCTTGTCAGGATATTGAGAATGGAAACGTCTAAGAATTTTAGGGGCTCTATCATGTCTCTTGTACACCCACTCATTCTGGGCAGATGGGAGATTCTTCCAAGCTACTAAGTATTGTGTCACCCCATGATGTATTCAAGAGTCCAAAATGTCTTTAATCTCAAAGTGCTGTTCACCCTCAACCATGATAGGTGTGGGGGCCTGAGGTGCAGGAGGCCTAATGGGAGAGGTGACCTCTGGCTTGAGTAAACTGCAATGGAAAACAGGGTGGATTTTCCAAAGGTTCTTTGGCAAGTCCAATTCAACTGTCACAGGATTGATGATGCATTTGATAGAGAAAGGTCCCACAAATTTAGGGCCTAATTTCTTAGAAGGCTGTAAAGACTGCAAATACTTCGTTGAGAGGTATACTCGGTCTCCAACTTTATATAGTTTTTGCTCCACCCTTCATTTATCGGCCTGAGCCTTATAGGCTTCTCTGGCTTCATCCAGAGCTTTCCTGACTACTGGCCAGGTATTTTGTAACTGCTTAATCCATTCTTGCAAGGAGGGGATTTCAAGCTCCTTGACAGGAAGTTCAGGCATGGCCACAAATGTTTGACCATTAGCTACTTGAAATGGAGTAAAACCTTTACTGGAGTGCACAGCATTGCTATAAGCCACCTCAGCAAAAGGTAACAGGTCAGACCAATTGTTTTGCTGATAGTTAATAAAACATCTCAGGTATTGTTCTAGAACTGAGTTCAGTCTCTCTGTCCCCCCATTCGTTTGCGGATGGTGCAAAGGTGACAGCCCTTGACTAGACACATCAAGTCTAGAAGAACTTTCCAGAACTTAGATGTGAATTGAACCCCTCTGTCTGAAATTATACGTTGTGGGGCCCCATGAAAACAGTATATATTCTGGACTTCCGGTTTGCCCAGGCGGCCACCATGGACGTTTGGAAGGCGAGCTCCATCTTCCACGTCCAGTTTCGCTTTGCTGGAGGACCCTGGAAAGGGTTGAAAGTCACCCTGTAGGGGCGACCAGCATGGAGGGTATCCCTGTGATCGCGGAAGGGCAGTAGCCCTTCCATTTGATCCGGGGCAGCCCTCCAAACCGGCGGATGAAAGACCGGCCATAGAAATATGGCTTGTCACTAGGCTGCAGACAGCCGAAGTCACACTTACCATCAGGCAACTTTAAAGCAGCGCGGAAGAGACTGGGTGAGATCTACCTCTCTTAAATCCTAACTACCTTTGTTACCTGCATAAGCTGCTTAAGTACTTTTCCCCCTGTGGAGAGGGAAGGGAGATTTTACCCCTCCCTCTAAAAACAGCGGCGATTGACTATCCAGGGCAGTTTAAAAACATTGTAAGAACAACTTGATCCTAATTGGAATTTTACTTCTTAAAGTTTGTGGACTAAAAGACTTTCTACTCTTACTGAAGATCTGGGTTTTTACTTATAAAAAAGAAGTAAAACTGAAAAGATTATAAAAACTTTGGACCTAAAGGAAAATTTTAAATATAGGGGCGACATCTTGTGGCTAAACCTGATATTACAATCTGTTATTGTTTAAAAGAGACTTGGCTGACAGCCTAGACCACAGGTCGGCAACCCGCGGCTCTGGAGCCGCATGCAGCTCTTTCAGCCTTCTGCTGCGGCTCCCAGTCGTCCTCCGCCATTTGCAGCCCCCCCCCAAAAAATGGGAGTTCAATCAATTCCAACTTCTCACAAAAAAAAAAGATCTCGCGAAGTTGGAATTGATTGATTGAACTTCTTTTGTTTGTGGGACTGCCCACAAACTTCTTTTGTTTGTGGGACTGCCCACAAGCTTTTGTTTGTGGGACTGCCCACAAACTTCCTTTTCTTCTTGGGACTGCACGTGGCGGTGGCGGAGGAAGAGACGGAGAACTGCTGGAAGGAAGGTGCGTGGGTCAGATGGGGTGTGCGGGGGGGGTGTTCTGCTAAGCATCGTATGGAGCTGGCTGGGGAAACGGACTGGGTGGGGGGAGCTGCCAATGCCACTGCCATGATCCCCCCTCCCCAGCCACCCAGCCACCATGCCACCATCACCAATATTCTCACCTGGCCTCACGCTCTTCTTCTCCTCGTCTTCCGCACTCCCCCACTTGGAGTTGGATGAGGCTTCTCGAAGAGGAGGGGGCTACCACGCCCGAGTAACTGATTGAAGGAGCGGTCCGGGTGGGAAGGGGGTGGCTGGAATTGAGCCCAGAGCGCCTTATCGAGTGGGAAGGCGCCTCCGTTGCCGCTTATGGCCGCCTTCCTCGTGCTCCAGGGCGTGAATGAGGCAGGTGTCTTGTGCATAAAAGGCACTCCATGGGGTGAGAGCACATGGCGGCTATAAAGAGTCTCGCCGGAGGCATTTATTAAAACTTCTGGAGCACAGCTTCGAGCCAGAATGGCTTTCTGCAGCCGATGGTGCTAAGAGGCTGCGGAGCTTCGGGCGGTTCCTGAAGAAACACTCTTCTCCTCCTCACTCAAATAGGCTGCTAGTGGCTTGGTTGGCTTTGCTCCGCTTTCTTCAATTGGACGGAGCACAGCCATCCAAGCCGCTAGCAGCCGATTTGAGTGAGGAGAAGAGAGTTTCCTTGGGAACCGCCCTGGGAGCCTAGCAGTGTGGGAGCTCGTGGGGCATCATCAGGCCAGTCTTGGGCGCTCCCAGAGCTTCTCACACCAGCAGCCGGCACGGGGACACCTTCAGAGGTCAGGAAGCATCATGGAGCACTGGGCCATAACTCCCCCTGTAGGGTCCCCAGTGGGCCGCCCTCTTTACTTGCCCTCGGACAAGGCTGCTCTTTCCCTTGACAAAATTCCCAAACAAGAGTGCAAGGTGCTGGTGCTAGCGCCCGTCACATGACAGAGGGGTCCCTCCCCCTCCCCAGAAAGGGCAACGCTGGCTGCATTCAGCCTACCCTTGGAATCAACCCACAGTATGTGCCACCCAGTCTCAGAACAAGATCTGCTCCAGACACCTGAACTTCACAGGATAACCCCCTTCTCGCCCAACCAGCCCCGTCTCCTCAGCTGCACCCTTGCTGAGAGCCTTTCCTGGCTGTGCCCCAGTTCACCCTTCCAGGGACTGAGGCCCCTCTCACCCACCCACCCACCCACCCAACTTTCTCCATTTCCTTCAGCTGAGCAGCAGGGAGAGATTTTCACTCTGGGGGAGGGGGAAACTGTCTGAAAGCCAAGAGGAAGGAGCGGCTACATCACACACACACCCATTAAAAGGCAAAGCGACTCCAGCCCCAGCTGGTAGAAGGGTACTTTTAACTGCTGGACATTTCCAAATCGATTCTTTCTTTTCCCCCTGGATTAGGCCACGGGATGTGACCTGGAAGTTTCCCAGTATCTGCTGTATTCCTAGATGGGAGAGGGGCGGTCTCTAGCCCCCCCCCTACCTCATCATCCCAGGTCCAGGCCACTTTCCTTTGCACTTTATTTAATTTTTGTTATTTATATTTTTTATTTGCTCAGAAGCAACTCCAACTCTGTATCTATCTATGTGCTTACAAATAAACTGCACTGGCTGGCCGGGAGAGGGAGGGAGGGAGGGAGGGAGGGAGAGGGAGAGAGAGAGAGCATGTGAACTGCAGCAGAGGCTGGTCTATTCCCAACCCAAATGGTGAAGCATCAATTTGGTTTCCAGATGTCTTTTCAGAGCCCTGGGATGCATCTTTTTGCGAGGTCTTTATTTGCCTTGAGTAGTTCTTTATTTAATTAGCCATGCAAATTCAATCCAAGAATTATGTGTATGGAAATCATTATTCTAAGAATTAGAAAGCAGCTCAAGAGGCAATCATCCTGCCTGGTGTGTCGTGTGGAGGGGCTCTATCAACTCTATGTTGGATATTGTCATCTTCTCAACATTAATTTGGCTGCTCTAGTCTCATTACTTCCAAACCAAATTTAAGGGATGCCGCAAGGCCACAGCCAGGTGGACAGGCCTGCTCTGGAATATATTGAATTTAATTTTTAAAAGATTGGGAGAGGAAAAGCATGTAAAGCAAACTGTTGTGGTCCTTTTACTTTTCTTGTTTCCTAGGAACTGTAAGACTGTTATTGAGACAGGCGAGTGGCAGCCACCCCCCTTTAAAAGACAAAAAGGATTGGAATTTGTTAGATTTTCCCAGTAAGTGGTTTTCTGGGAGGGGGAGGGAGGGAGGGAGGGAAGGAGGGAGAGAGAGAGAGAGAGAGAGAGAGAGAGAGAATATGAATATATGTGGTTGTCCTTACTAGACTTTTAGTAAAGAACGTTTAATGAAATATTTTGATTTTTTTTTTTATTAAGAGATGAGGTATGGGGATAATTATGCTGTATTTAAAGATGGTAGATAAGCTACTAAAATTGTTTTTACCTGTTGGGATGAAGGAGAAAGATTTTTTTCCCCTCTTTCTCCTGTCCTTTTCTCTTTTTTTCCCCGCAATTTTTTTCTTCTCTATTTTTCTATTTGTAGTTTTTATAGTTTGCACCGGCTTTTACTCTTTTCATTTATAATCCTTAATAAAAATATTTGAAAAACAGAGAACATTGTAATGAGAGAGAGACAGAGACAGAGAGACGGAGACAAAGAGAGATAGAGAATAACCTGCTATAATCATGCTGGAATGAAAGGTTATGACAGCTCAGATTAGATTGCAGGATCCTCTCTATTAGTGTGGATCGTTGTGCATCATCTGGCTTTCAGAGGATGATGAAGTGGGTAGAGATGCCAAGAGAGTGAATGGAGGAAAATGAGTGCACCTGATCAAGCACAATTAAAGTTCTTAAACTTTTCTTTGTGATATTGATAAAGGTGGTGAAACATTTTTATGTCCATGTTAAATTCATGAAGAGCTGGCTGGCTGGGGAGGGGGGGATCATGGTTGAAGAAAGTGGAGGTGCAGCAGCGGGATTGCTCTCAAACAATAAGAGCCGGGTGCGCTGCTCGCTCGTGTGCGCCCGCCTTATTGAGAGCAATCCTGCTGCTGCGCCTTGAGTGGGGAGGATGAGCTTTGCTGCTGCTGCTTGGCCATGCCTGGGCTATGCCCTGCCGCTGCCTCCCAAACTCCACCTTCGCCACTGGGTAAAGCAGCAGTGGAGCGCTCCGTCCTGGGGGGGAAGCAGCAGTGGCAGTGGAGCGCTACATCAGGGATGGGGGGGAAGTAGTGGCGGCGGGGTGCTCCGTGCGAGGGGGGAATTCTACAGGGAACTGGTTGTTAAATTATTTGATTCCCAGTACTGGTCACAATTGCCAATGTGCGACACCTGCTGGCATGAGATTTATTGTGCTTTTCGACCCTCAGTAGGCCAACCATGGATAAATCATGCAAGAAAAGAAAACTTTCGGAAGAAAACAGAGTGTTTAATGATACGTGGGCAGATTCATTTGCTTTCACAACTGACAAGACTGGTTTACCAGTATGTTTAATATGTGGTGAGAAATTGGCAAACAACAAAAAGTCGAATGTTGCAAGACATTTCCAGAATAAACACACAGCCTTTGCTGAAAAATATCCGGATGGAGATGGGAGAAAAAAAGCCGTTTCGGAATTGATGCGGAAGGTTGATCTGAGTAAGAATCATTTTAAGAAGTGGGTGAAGTCTGCAAATTCAACTACATATGCTAGTTTTGTGGCCGCTCAGGAAATAGTCAGGCACAGGAAGCCGTTCACAGATGGAGAGTATATCAAGGAATCATTCATTAAGATTTCAGAACATCTATTCTCGGACTTCAAAAACAAGAGTGAAATTGTGCAGAAAATCAGAGATATGCCTCTCTCTGCGAAGACTGTCAAAGACAGAACCATACAAATGTCAGAAAACATCACCAGACAGCAAATTAAAGACATCAATTCAGCTGTGGCGTACTCAATCGCCTGTGATGCATCCAAAGACAAAGGTGATATTGAACAAATAGCGCTGTTCTGCCGATATGTGAACTCTGCTGGGCCACAGGAAGAAATGATTGAGTTGATACCACTAAAAGGCCAAACACGGGGGGAGGACATCTGTGAGGCTGTCTTGGATTATTTAAGAACCAATGAAATAAACACCAACCACCTGGTGTCAGTGGCTACTGATGGGGCACCAAGTATGACAGGAGCGCAGAAGGGCTTTGTGGCTTTACTACAGAAGTCGCTGGGTAGAACGCTGCTAACATTTCACTGCATCCTGCACCAAGAGGCATTGTGCGCTCAAACATTTCCTCCAGAATGCACAGAAGTAATGAATGTTGTCATTCAGATTGTCAATAAAATAATGGCACAAGGTTTAAATCACCGTCTGTTCCATTTGCTACTAGAGGAGGTGGAAAGCATGTATTCTGATCTCCTGCTGCACAACAAAGTCCGGTGGCTGTCCAGAAGGGAGGTGCTAAAACATTTTGCCGTGTGTCTGGAAGAGGTGAAAACTTACCTGGGCAGCAAAGGGCTCACCTTTCCTGAGCTGGAACGGCCAGAGTGGCTGGAAAAGCCACACTTCATGGTAGATATAACAGCACACCTGAACATGCTGAATACAACTCTTCAGGGTAAAGGAGGCACATGCTGGAGGAAGTTTTGGCATTTGAGCGCAAGTTGACAGTGTTTGCCAGAGATTTACAGAGAGGTACACTGTCTCACTTCCCCTCTTTGAGAGAGTTCAAACAAGGTCACAATATGATAAATTCAGAGTATTTGCAGTCTGCAATCATTGCAATGCAAACATCGTTTGGGAAGCAATTCTGTGAGTTCAGAGAGGGAAAAAAACACATTATCTTTCCCTGTCACTCCCCTGACCATCGATCCATCTGTATTGAATATGACTGCATTTGCAGGTGTAAGTCAACCTGATCTGGAGATGGAACTGGCCGACATAGCTGACAAAGATATATGGGTGTCCAAGTTCCATCGCTTGACAGATAATCTTGAAGATGTTGCCTGTCAGAAGGCCAATCTTGCTCAGAATCACAAATGGAGTGATATTGAAAACCTTCCCAAACAGGACAAGCTTATATTCTACACATGGAATGCCATCCCCAACACTTACACGAATGTGAAAAAATATGCATTTGGAGTCCTGTCAATCTTCAGATCCACATACGTATGTGAGCAGGTCTTCTCCAACATGAACTATATTAAAAACAAATATCGCTCACGCCTCACAGACAACAGCCTGCAATCCTGTTTGAAGATGAAGGTGACGTCTTACAGTCCTGATGTGCAGATGCTGTGTGCTGATGTTGAGAAGCAAAAATCACATTAACCAGGTAAAATAAATATTTTAATTGGCTATTTTTTTGCAAATATATATTTGACATTGTTCAGTGAAATAGTCCTTTTTTTATTCGTTGACAGCTGACTGCACGCTCCAGTACAGACAGACAGATGGACTGGCGGATGGGCAGATGGACGGATGGGCAGATGGACGGATGGGCGGACGGACGGACGGGCAGATGGACAGACGGGCGGACAGACGGGCAGATGGATGGCCATGCGGACAGATGGGCAGATGGACTGGCGGACGGGCAGATGGACGGACAGGCGGACAGACGGACGTGCGGACGTGCGGACAGACGGGCGGACGGATGGGTGGACGGATGGGTGGACGGACGGACGGACGGAATGACAGAAGCAGACAGCATTTTGGGTTTGCTGCAGGCGGATAAGTTAAGTTTGGCTTTTTATTTCATAAATATGAGGAGGACTCAAATAGACATTGAGTATTTTATTTTAAAGTAACCTTCGACCCAGCGTCTTTTGTTTGGAGTTCAAAATGTTTTTGTTGCATGCTGACATAAAAATTGGCTATTATTTTGCAAATATATATTTGACATTGTTCAGTGAAATAGTCCTTTTTTTATTCATTGACAGCTGACTGCACGCTCCAGTACAGACAGACAGATGGACTGGCAGACGGGCAGATGGACGGACGGGCAGATGGACAGACTGGCAGATGGACGGATGGGCGGACGGACGGACGGGCAGATGGACGGGCAGATGAACAGACGGGCGGACAGACGGGCAGATGGACGGACGGGCGGACAGACGGGCAGATGGACGGACGGGCAGATGGACGGACAGGCGGACGGACGGGCAGATGGACGGACGTGCAGATGTGTGGACAGACAGGCGGACGGATGGGTGGACGGATGGGTGGACGGACGGACGGACGGAATGACAGAAGCAGACAGCATTTTGGGTTTGCTGCAGGCGGATAAGTTAAGTTTGGCTTTTTATTTCATAAATATGAGGAGGACTCAAATAGACATTGAGTATTTTATTTGAAAGTAACCTTCGACCCAGCGTCTTTTGTTTGGAGTTCAAAATGTTTTTGTTGCATGCTGAAATAAAAATTGGCTATTATTTTGCAAATATGTATTTGACATTGTTCAGTGAAATAGTCCTTTTTTTATTCATTGACAGCTGACTGCATGCTCCAGTACAGACAGATGGACTGGCAGACGGGCAGATGGACGGACGGGCGGACGGACGGGCAGATGGACGGACGGGCGGACGGACGGACAGGCAGATGGACGGACGGGCAGATGGACGGATGGACAGATGGATAAATGGGCAGATGGACGGGCAGATGGACTGGCGGACGGGCAGATGGGCAGTCGGACAGGCAGATGGACGGACGGGTGGACGCGCGGACAGATGGGCGGATGGATGGGTGGACAGATGGGTGGACGGACAGACGGACGGAATGACAGAAGCAGACAGCATTTTGGGTTTGCTGCAGGTGGATAAGTTAAGTTTGGCTTTTTATTTCATAAATATGGGGAGGACTCAAATAGACATTGAGTATTTTATTTGAAAGTAACCTTCGACCCAGCGTCTTTTGTTTGGAGTTCAAAATGTTTTTGTTGCATGCTGAAATAAAAATTTGTTTTCTTTGTAGCAGTTCATTGATTTCATAAATGCAACACACTATAGTTTTTTTATACATAGCATAAAGGTAAAAAACAATATATGCAGTGTTATCTTCATTTTAGATGTCAAAAGGGTTTTGTGGCTCCCAGTGTTTTCTTTTCTGTGGGAAATGGGTCCAAGTGGCTCTTTGAGTGTTTAAGGTTGCCTACCCCTGGCCTAGACAATTGATAAGACTTATAACCTTGAGACACTTATCAGCTGTGAAGCCCAGCTGTGTTCCATACTCACTGAAAAATATTTTTTTTACATTCTCTGATTGCAAAGCTTTTAATCTAATACATTACTAAGAGAATATGGAGGAAGATCAGGAACAGATTCTCTCTATGCTGAAAGCAATTTACCAAACTATTCTTACAGCTACTGATGAAATAAGAGGTTGCAGAAAAGAATGGGATGTCAGCCCAGATACACGAACTCAAAAATTGATTACAACTGAAAAATCAACTACACAGAATATAACGGAAAAAGTGGACCAATTAAATACTATGACAGAGGATTCAACTGATCAACAAATACAGTCAATGGAAAACCCAGAAAAGGGACTGACAAATCAGAAGAAACCTGAGGATCAAGAAGAACAACAGACTGAAGAGAAGATAAACAGTTTAAGACAACTACATCAAGATGGAAAAATAGAGAGACAATTTGTTAGTCCTCTCAAAAAAATGGTGATCGGATGGTTTTTTCTACGTCAAATAACATATATAATAACACAGGGAGATTTATTTGATGACTCAAAAGCACAGACATGGAAGACAATTTGGCAAAGAAAGAAAGCTAGAATAAGACTGAAGAAAATTGGGGTTTTGACTTACTAGTGAGAATTAAAACAGAATATTCTCAAATAGATAATATGTGTACTTTGAATATTAGAAATTGTTATGAGTTGAGTTAAAGGATACTTTGGTCATTTAAGACTTGGAAATAAAAACAATAGTTAAATTTGAATATTGAATATTGAATATAGGCAATTAAAATATATATAAACTAAAAACATATTGATGAATATAACAAATATGTTTTTATTTAGTGGTAATAAAAATTACTAGCTTAAATATGAGATAGTAGATATTGAGAGAAAAAAGAGGAAGTATTAAATGTTGAAATAAGAGAAATTTTGGTTATTAAATTTAGATATTTGGAAATTATTAGAAAATAAGAATATTATATTGTATTATTAACCAGCTGATGTAAGATCTTGGGATGAATTGTGATAAAGGGAATTGGGGTTATTTAAAACTTGGAAACTATAAATATTAAACGTTAAATTTAAATATTAATGGGAAGTTAAAAATTGGGAAAAACTTACCAGGACATTGATTGTCTAAAAAGATTGAATGTTAAAATGACTAAGATATCTATAAACTAAAAATTATTGATAAATGTAAAAAAGTTATTTGTATTAAATTGATATAATAAGAATTGTATTAATTGTATTAATTTAAATGTGAGACAGTAAATACCAAGGGAAAAAGAGAGGAAATATCTAATGTAATAGTTTGTGATCTGTGCTAAAGAAATTTGTATGTTATTGAATTATGAACCAACCCAGCTGCCACGTTGCTTTTCAAATATTTAAATGTAAAACTGGAAAATCAATAACAAAAATAAAAAAACAGTATATATTCTGCACAAGAGTTTGGCAAGAGTCTTTGCAGTTGGGATCTTGGGGCATGGGATGAAATGCACTTGTCTAGAAAACAAATCTGTTACGACCCAAATTACAGTGTTTCCAGCACTTTCAGGCAGTTCTACGATAAAATCCATAGAGCTCTCTCTCCACGGTGCTGACGGACTTGCTACTGGTTGAAGCAATCATGGGAATTTTCCTTGTCGCCGTTTAGCCGCTGCACACATGGGGCAGCTGGCTACATAGCTTTCTATGTCTTTTTTCAAAGCAGGCTACCAAAACTGTCTTTTAATGAGATGTAAGCTTTTTACAAATCCAAAATGTCCAGCAGTTTTTGAGTCATGCCCTGCTTGCATTACTTTAAGCCTTAAAGCTGCTGGGACATAAAGTTTCTCCCCAATCCATGCAAGTCTATCTTTTAGCACACACAGGTTATTATGGTTTCTAAACCACTCATTGGTCTCTAATGTAGTCTTAAACTCCTGTAGCAGAGTCTTTTCAAGAGGAGCCACAGGACTTCACTGGGGTCTGGTGGTTACAGGTGCTGCTAACTGATGAGGGTGCAGGAATGGTTTAGTCACCTCTGCTTTCTTGCTGTTATATTGGGGTAATCTGGACAATGCGTCAGCTAGGAAATTCTTTTCCCCAGGGAGGTAATGAATAGTGAAATCAAAACGATGGAAGTGCTGAGACCATCTTGCTTGTTTAAGGGAGAGTTTCCTGGGGGTTTTCATAGCCTCAAGATTCTTATGATCAGTCCATACTTGAAATGGGATTTTACTCCCCTCCAGGAAATGCCTCCACGTTAGGAGTGCCCATCGTACAGCATAGGCCTCCTTCTCCCAAGCTGCCCACCTCTGCTCAGTCTCTGATAATTTCTTAGAGGTGTAAGCACAGGGTTGTAATTGTCCTTCCTTATTTCTCTGTAATAACACCGCTCCCACAGCCACATCACTAGCATCCGCTTGAATTATAAATGGCTGTTCTGGGTCTGGGTGTTTCAACACTGGCTCCATAGAGAAAAGTTTTTTAAGTTTCTCAAAAGCCGCTTGACACTCTCCTGTCCACTTTAACGGTTGGCTGGGCTTTGGCTTGTCCCCCCCTCTGGTTTTTAACAGGTTTGTGATTGGGAGGGCAATCTGTGCGAAAGATGGAATGAATTGTCTGTAAAAGTTCGCAAATCCTAGGAAACTTTGGAGTTGTTTCCTGGTTTTTGGAGGGGTCCAGTCCAAGACGGCTCTCACTTTCTCCGGATCCATCTCTATTCCCTCATTGGATATATGGTAGCCCAAGTAATCAATGCGATCTTTGTGGAACTCACACTTTGACAGTTTGGCATACAGTTTAGCAGAGCGCAACTTTTTTAGTACCGCTCTGACCAGTTTAATGTGTTCATCTTTGGTTTCAGTGTAAATAAGGATATCATCCAGGTAAACCAATCCCCTTTGTACAGGTGATCATGTAGGATCTCATTAATTAGTTGCATGAAAACTGCAGGAGCCCCTTGTAGCCCAAACGGGAGGACTTCAAATTGGAAGCACCCAAGGGGGCAATTAAAAGCAGTTTTCCACTCATCCCCTTTCTTTATCCGTATCCTGTAATAAGCTTCTCTCAAGTCCAGTTTGGAAAAAATCTTTCCTTTTGATTGGTGCGCTAACATATCTTTCATTAAAGGTAGTGGGCATATATTTTCCACGCACACAGCATTAAGACTCCTATAATCCACACACAGACGAAGATAGCCATCTTTCTTTTCTCTGAACAATACGAGGGCTGCTACCCGGGGTCTAGCCAGCTCTATAAAACCCCTCTCCAAGTTCTTTTTGATGAACTTTCCCAGTTCGTCTAATTCCTTGGGAGTCATAGAGTACATTTTTGGCTTTGGTAGTTTTGCCCCTGGGATGATTTCTATAGCTGTAGATCGGTGAGGGGGGAGTTTGTCCACCCTCTGTTCACTAAAAGCTTCAGCCAAATCTCAGTATTCCATTGAGATGGCTTTCAAGTCTGACTCACTGAGGGCGGAGGCAAAATGGTGGCGTAATCCACATCTCCTGCCATTTCCTTCAGAAGCAGGCAGGGCTCCCCCTTGTGGGAATATTAATTATCCTTCCCTCCAGTTGACCATGGGGTTCCACTTTTTTAACCAAGCCAGACCCAGGACTAATGGCTACTCCATTCCTGGGGCCACGATAAAAGCTAAAGTCTCTGCATGATCTCCTAGGTCAATACGTAGCGGTCTAGTGGCAAAGCTGGTGGGACCCCCCCCCCGCCACTTAACCATCCAGCTGGCAGAAAGTGATTGGGGGTTTTAGTCTCCTGAGGGGTATACCCATTTTCCCCACTAGTTCTGGGCTAATCATGCAGTGGGTATACCCCAAGTCCAGTAGGGCAGCTAACTTTACTGTCTTTCCAGTGCCAGGTATAGAGAGCTTTAAGTGCACTGTTATGGAGTCAATAGGCCCACTCACCAATGGGTCGTCCTCATAGTTGTCTTCTGCCGCTCCTGGATGATCGTGGTATGGAGTCGGAGCTTGACCCTCTCGGTTGCGATCCCAGGGGAGCTCTACGACTTCTCTGGAACTCACCACAGTCTCCCTAGGGTGCGGTGAAGCCCTTGGTGGTCTTCCAGATGGTAGACGATCCCCTCTCTTGGCTGGTGTCTTGCTGCGTCAATCCACGGCTCGATGCCCCTCTTTGCCACATTTGAAGCAGGCGGTGCTACAAGCTGGAGCAGGCGAAATTTGTGCAGTCTCCCCCCGCCTCTCTGACTGCAGCTTGAAACTTAGTCTCACCAGGTGATGTAGGTGTTTGCGTTGGTCGATTTCCACTTCCTTGGGTAGCAGGCACCAATCATACAGCCGCCCTGGCGCTCCACAGGCCACGCAGGCATTGTACAGCTCTTCGTTGAGCCCATCCTGGAAACAGCTTACCAGGATGTCTTCCGGCCAGTGAAGGCGACTGGCCAACTCTCTGAATTCTTCGGTGTATTCAGCGACTGGTCTCCTTCCTTGCTTCATAGTCTTTATGCACTCCCAGGCTTTCTTGTCTGCTAGCCGGTCCTCAAACCGTCTGCGGAGCGCAGCCATAAAGCGGTTGAAATTCCTCAATTCAGGTGCATTGCAATTATACAGGGTCACCATCCAGTCAGCTGCTCCACCTTCCAGGGCTAGGGTGAGGACTCGGACCTTCTCAACACCAGTAGGCAGTGTTCTCCCATAGATTTGCATGTAGGTGAACACTTGTGCCAGGAAATACCCCAAGCACTTTGGGTCTCCGTCGAACTTCACTCCAATCGGGATTGGTTTCACCTCGGCTGGTTGGGGTGGTCTGCCTCTGGTTCCTTGAGACAGATGGCCTCGCCGTGGTGCTGCCTCCTGGGCTCCAGCCACAGCCATCTCTCGGACCTCGGATTCCTCTTCCTCTGATTCACCTTCCGACTCTTCCTCCGATTCGGGGCTTTCTTTCAGTTGCACTTTAAATTCGTCGAGGGCTTTTTTCACATAGTTCATCACAGCTTCCATCATCCCCGACTTTGGTTCCTCCTTTTCTCCTTCTTTATCGGGAGGGGCAGGTTCTGTATTTTTCTTCTTTGCTTTTTTCTTCCCTGCGCCTCAGGTAAGAGTGACTTTCGGGGCTTTCTCCTCCCATCCTTCCTTCTTACCGACCCCGAGTGACCATCTGGCTCAATCTTCTTCACCAGAAGGTCCAGCTTCTTCCAGGTCCCTGGAGAGGCTTTCATCAGCTTTTAGGCAGAGGAGATCTTCAGACCATTTCTCTGCCTGGAATTCCTCCATGTAGAAATCAGTTGCGACTCCCCCGGTAGGGCAGGAGTTTCTCTGGGTTGAGTACTATGCAGATCTCGCCTTATGTAAGGACCCACCTCAGCTAACCACCCAAGAAAGCAGAACTCTTGAAACAGGCATTGTCTCAAAAGGAAACTTTTATTAGGGGCTAGTGACAGTAGGGAAGTCAAGGTGAGATCTGGAGAAAATCCCGCTTGAACGGTATAATTAAACCAGCAATATTCCTCCTCCCACCAAAGTCATAATGTCCATTTGAAATCCAGCCAATCCACAGGTGGCAAAATGAGCGGGTAACTGGTACAGTTGGCGTGCATCTCAAGGTCTTCTCCAACTTTCTTTTCTCTGTAACCATCTCCCTGATAAGGGAGATGTCAACGCTGCTAACATTGGATGTTCTTGCTTTGACAACATATGGAGATGCAGCCTTTTTCTTTCTTATGCTTTACTCTTAGAATTAGATGATACTGGGGGAGGAGGAGGAATGTGGTGGGAGTTAGTTAGACATAACAATATTGTAATAGTGTGTGAATTCAGAGCTTTTGAAATAAGAGATGATAAGGAATGGAGGGTTGGAGAACAGGAGGGAAAGCCTGCATTTCAAACTAATTGGAGAATGTGATTTATGACTGTTAATTAGAGGAGGGAATTGTGTTTGATACTGTGTGCTAAGGGGAGGGGAATCCAGATTTTGGCTTCAACTATGTTAGTGCCATTGTTTAAGGTAAACAATGCCTTGAAGTTCTTTGAAGAGTTTCATCTGTCAGAACCATGACATTAAGCCAAAATCTCCAACTTTCCTAACTATCTAGGGGTCCCGAGCCCCAGTCGCTGTCCCTAGCATTGAGGGATAAGCTGGCAAAGATTCAGGGAAGATTTCATGATGGAGAGGGAGAAATTGCCTGAAGCCAGTACCCCGGCAGCAGCTGCTACCCTGGGGGGGGGGGAGTGACAGCCAGCACGCCGGTGGAGAAGGAGCTTTTTCAAGCCTCCCAGCTGGGGAGAGCTACCAGGTCATCTGCCACTGAGGACTCGGGTGAGTGGAAATACCTGTCTGCAGCTAGCAGTCAGTGGAGAGGCGGGTGGAAAAATTTGAGGGGCTAGAAATGAGAAGCGGAGAGCAACCTTCCCATTCCCCACGTGCCAGCTCACCCGCTATAAGAAGCCTACCCCACCTGAAGCCGAGCCAAAGCCAGAGCAACCCAAATGGCAACCACCACCCCGAAAACTTCCAATTGCTGTGACTGCTGAAAGACCCAGGCCCACCATTCAAGTGCTTCCGATGCGGACAGCAGGGACATCGAGCAGCGAATTGCCCAGTCCCCTACCCCCAATAGCAGAGTAGACCGGGACCAGCAGCGAGAAAGAAACCTGCCCAGCAGCCAACGAGAGAGAAATCCAACTGGATCACACAGGAACCGGTTGCCCAAGTCACATCCCCCACGCAGGAGGACGCCGGGACTAAGGCTGGATCCACCCCCGCTCTACCCTCTTTCGACAGCGACGACGAAGGAGAGAACGACCCGATGGTGAGTCGACACATCAGACTTAAAAGTGCTAGTCGATTCCGGATACTCCCGGTGCGTCATTAGCTTGCCATTTGCCATGCAAATGGGCATACGAGCAAAGCTGCTCTCCAAACCTGTGAGGTTTGAGCAAGCCGATGGCTCCCTGATGGGAGGGACTTTAGTCACGCAACTAACTGAGCCCCTACGCTTAGAAATAGGTGAGCACTGGGAGTTCATTTGTTTCCTGGTGGCTCCAAAAATGACTGAGACTGTGATCCTAGGATTAGCCTGGTTGGACAAATGGAAGCCGTTTATCTGGTGGGAGAAGGGAATGAGAACTGTGAGGCTACCTATAGGTCCCAAGCCCCCTATTGATTCAA
Organism: Azemiops feae; assembly: GCA_023970755.1. Taxonomy (NCBI): domain Eukaryota; kingdom Metazoa; phylum Chordata; class Lepidosauria; order Squamata; family Viperidae; genus Azemiops; species Azemiops feae. Next base: position 64,747 of record JALGBA010003940.1, read on the forward strand.
CGGACGTTACAGGAAATTTTAGCCCACCCAACAAGTGAGCGCATGCGGCTGCCTCACCACCACCAGGCGAGCCACTCATCCCCAGCGAGTACCGGGACCTTGCAGAGGCATTTAGTGAGAAGGCATGTGACACCCTGCCTCCCCACCAACCCAATGATTGTTCCATTGAACTGTTGCCGGGAGCCAAACTCCCACAACCGAGAATGTACGCCATGTCCCCCCTCGAAATGGAGGAGATGCAGCGATACGTGGACAAAAACCTAGAGAGGGGGTTCATTGAAGTCTGCTGTGGGAGCCCCTGTGTTGTTTAAAGAAAAAAAAGATGGGTCGCTTTGTCTCTGCGTCGACTATAAGGGTCTCAACGCTGTGAGTGTGGAAAATAAATACCCCCTCCCCCTCCTGAAGGACTTTCTCACCCACCTGGCTAAGGGGAGTGTCTTCACTAAATTAGACCTGAGAGAGGCATATTACCGGGTGAGAATAAAGGAGGGAGACGAGTGGAAAACTGCCTTCAACTGTCCTATGGGGAGCTATCAGTTCAAAGTCATGCCATTTGGACTACAGGGGGGCCCAGCCGTATTCATGCAGTTGATTAATGAGGTCCTACATGATCATTTATACAAAGGGGTTCGGTGTATCTTGATGACATCCTGATATACAGCACAAATATGACTAATCATATAAAGCTGGTGAGAGAAGTGTTAAAGAAACTATTGAATGTCAAGCTTTATGTCAAACTGTCACAATGTGAATTTCACCAGACCCGATTAGATTATCTTGGCTATAGAATTTCCAATGAGGGCATTGAAATGGACCCAGACAAAGTGAAAGCTGTAATTGAATGGCAACCCCCAAAGACTTGCAAACAGCTCCAGAGCTTCCTAGGTTTTGCCAACTTCTACTGTCAATTCATCCCCTCCTTTGCTGAGATTGCCCTACCCCTTACAGAACTACTCAAAACAGGCAAAGAAGGAGGGAAACCGTGACTGGGCCAACCACTAGCATGGACTATGGGCTGTCAAACCGCTTTTGAGAATCTAAAAAGACTATTTGCTGTTGAGCTGGTCCTAAAGCACCCCTGCCCAGGGGAGCCCTTTGTAATTCAAGCCAATGCCAGCGACATGGCCGTCGGAGCTGTATTGCTGCAAAAGAACCAAAGTGGAGCCTTGCAACCCTGCGCCTACACCTGTTCTGTTCCAGCCTACGTCTGTCCTTGTTGCGTCACAAGAACAACCCCTCTTTAACAGTAGGCTGGAAAAACCAACCTCTTTTTATTTCAAAAACAGTCCTGATAAGTTTTTCTCCAAAACAAAAACACAAAAGACTTTCCCAACAGATAAGTGGTTACAAAAGCAAAACAGAGCAGGAGTTAAACAAGAAATTCACCGATAAAACAAACAGACCATGATCCCTGGAAGTTCTTTACAAACGGTTGCCTTCAGCAACCAGCACAGCCCACACCTTCCCTTTTTATAAAGCATTCCCAAGGCGTGGCTTCTCAAAGCCTTCTCCTCCTCCCCTGGAGTTGTCGTATTGACTGCTGCTGACCTGCTCTAGATAATTGCCTGCATCTACGAGCATCAATAATGTCTACCAGCTGTGAATCCTCAAGGTCTGACTCGTCCTCTCCACACAGCTGAGTTTCATCCGGAACACGATTGGAGGGGCCAGGCTCTTCATCAGATTGTGAGTCTTGTAACTCATCAGAGTCTCTCTCTGACTCTGCTGGCTCTCCAAACCCCTCCCCCTCTGATTCCCCGGACTCAGCTGCCGGGTCCACTGGCTGGCACGGACTCACAACAACACCTCAAAAAAAATTACTGAGAGTGAAAGGAGGTGGGCGATCTGGGAAAAGGAGGCTTTCGCAATCAGATGGGCTCTATTAAACTGGAGACACTATCTAGAAGGGAGCAAGGTGCCTTTTGAAGTATGGACAGATCACAAAAATCTAGAAGCACTGAAAACTCCCCACAAATTGTCCCCGAAACAGGTGCGCTGGGCACAATACTTTAATCATTTTAACTTCACTCTAAAGTACATTCCGGGAGGGAAAAACTTCCTAGCTGATGCTCTATACAGACTGCCCCAGTACAAAAGCCAGCACGAAGAGATTAATGAGGCAATTATCTCCATTCCACAAACTGCTGCTCAACTCATGCCTCGCAGGGCCCCTAATCCTGATGACCCTGGGGCAAAGAAAATAAAACAAGAGCTCTTCACCGATCAATGGTTCAAGGACAATCAAACCTCCCTAACAATCAAACCTCCCTTGGAAGGGGGGGAAATTGTACTTGCCAGAAGCCCTCCGTCTTAACGCTCTCAAACACAGCCATGATCTAAAACAGGCTGGACACTTTGGATATTTAAAAACTCTACATCTCATCCGCCGGCAGTTCTGGTGGCCGGGGTTAAAACGGGATGTGGAAAATTATGTAAGGAGTTGTACTGTATGTGCCACCATGAAAAGAATTCCAGGGAAACCCCCTGGGTTACTGCAGCCGGTGGCAGACCCTTCTCAACCATAGGAAGAAATCGCTATGGACTTTATAGTAGACCTCCCTGAAAGTAGAGGAAATACAGTCATCTGGACTATGATAGATGTATTTTCAAAGCAGGCTCACTTCATCACCTGCAAAGGACTCCCGTCTGCCCAACGACTGACTAAACTGTTCTTGAAACATATCTACCGGCTGCATGGAGCCCCTAAACGAATAATTTCGGACAGGGGGGTGCAGTTCACAGCTAGGTTTTGGAGGATCTTTCTTAAATTAATTGGATCAGCTGAAGGTCTATCATCTGCTTTTCACCCGTCTACTAATGGGGCCTTTCAGAGTAGCTACAGGGAAAGAGTTCAGCCCAATACCTGAATACCCTCAAGCGCCCTCCGCTTCTCAGTCACTTGATCAATGGGTGAGGGGGTGGGAAGAGGTTTGGAAAGCCACGAAAGCTGCTTTAAAAAAAGACTTCCGAGACTTATAAAAAGCAGGCAGACAAAAAGAGAGCCCCTCAAAGAACATTCCAAGTTGGGGAAAAGGTCTATCTGTCGACTAAATATTTACGCCTTAAATTACCCAGTAAGAAATTAGGACCGAAATTCTTGGGGCCTTTCCCCATCATAAGAATCATCAACCCGGTCACAGTAGAATTAAAACTCCCTAGGCTTTTAGGGAGAATTCACCCTGTCTTCCATTGCAGCTTGTTGAAACCTTTGCGAAAATCCACTTTAAGACCTCCCCCTAAGAAGGCACCCGGACCCCTCGTAGTGGCAGGTCAAACTCACTATGAAGTAAAGCTTATTCTTGATTCTAGAATTTTTAAAGGGAAATTGCAGTACCTAGTACAATGGAAGGGATACTCGCTATCTGAAGCCACTTGGGTGAAATCTAGCGATGTGAAAGCTGACAGGCTCATCAAAAGGTTCTATAAGAAACACCCTAACAAACCAAGAGACAGTCCCTAACATAAGCTTTTGTTTACGCTACAGGATCTGTCCTTTTTGTAAGGGGGGCCGGATGTCAACGCTGCTAACATTGGATGTTCTTGCTTTGACAACATATGGAGATGCAGCCTTTTTCTTTCTTATGCTTTACTCTTAGAATTAGATGATACTGGGGGAGGAGGAGGAATGTGATGGGAGTTAGTTAGACATAACAATATTGTAATAGTGTGTGAATTCAGGGCTTTTGAAATAAGATATGATAAGGAATGGCGGGTTGGAGAACAGGAGGGAAAGCCTGCATGTCAAACTAATTGGAGAATGTGATTTATGACTGTTAATTAGAGGAGGGAATTGTGTTTGATACTGTGTGCTAAGGGGAGGGGAATCCAGATTTTGGCTTCAACTATGTTAGTGCCGAAGCTATGCTACTCCAATAAAGATTCTTTAAGGTAAACAATGCCTCGAAGTTCTTTGAAGAGTTTCATCAGTCGGAACCATGACAGGAGACACATTCCTTTCTCAAGTGGATAGAGGTGGAAGAAGGAAAGCAGAAAACGAAAGTTATCCGAGACGAAAGCAAATATCCCCCCTTCCCCCAGTGTAATGGCAGGCCCCAAAGCAAAGTACAAGAATATATATATGGAAAGGAGACAATAAGGATTTGGGGACCTGACAGACATTTTATCTTTCAGGACTTCAAAATAAACCAGAGGGTAAGAAAGAAGATCTGACACGGACTGCACAATTGAGATCTTGCCCGGATCGAAACTCCCTAAGCCAAAAATGTACTCGATGACTCCAAAGGAGATGAAGGAGCTGAGAGACTACATTGACAAGAATCTAGCTAGGGGGTTCATCCAGGCTGCCAAATTCTGAGTGGTGGCTCCCGTGTTGTTTAAAGAGAAAAAAGATGGCTAGCTGAGACTGTGTGTCAATTTCCGTGGGATAAACGGCGTGTGTGTGGAAAATATTTACCCCCTCACCCTCATGAAGGACATGCTGGGCCATTTGGCTAAGGGGAAGTTGTTTACTAAGTTGGACTTGAGGGAGGCGTATTACCAGGTGAGAATTCAGGAAGGCGACATGTGGAAGATAGCCTTTAACCGTCTACTGGGTTGCTACCAGTTCAAAGTGATACATTTTGGGCTACAGGGAACCCCTGCAGTGTTTATGCAACTAATTAATGAAGTGCTGCATGAGCACCTGTACAAAGGGGTCTTAGTGTATTTGGGGATGACATCCTCATCTATTCCGATATGATGGAAGAGCACGTTAAGTTAGTGCGACAGGTGTTGAGAAAAGTTTTGGACACTAAGCTATACAGTAAGTTGTCAAAATGCGAATTTCACAAGACCAGTTTGGACTATCTAGGCCAGTGTCAAGGTTCCGACTAATGGAGCACTTCAAAGAACTTCCAGGCATTGTTTATTCTGAAAAGTCTTTAATCATGGACACAATGTCGGCACATCATGGATGGATGCCAAGATCTGAATTTCCTTTTCTTTGCACATTACATTTCAAGCTATTCTCCTCCCCTATTTTGCAGTCATAATTCACATTCTCCAATTAGCCTGAAGGGCAAAGATTCACTTCCGTTCCTTATCCCGCGCTTTCCTATCTTTCTCCTCCCCCACCACCATCAACTGAAATTAACTCTAAAAATACCAGACAGTTCTGCACATCTTGTCAAAGCAATAATATCCTATATTAGCAGCGTTGACATCCGGCCCCCCTTACAAAAAGGACAGATCCTGTAATGTACAAAAGCATATGTTAATGACTAGTTTTCGGTTTGTTGGGGGTGTTTCGCATGAAACCTTTTGACGAGCCTGTCAGCTTTCACCTCACTGGATTTCACCCAGGTGGCTTCAGACAACGGGTATTCCTTCCATTGTACTAGGTACTGCAATTTCCCTTTGAACATTCTAGAGTTAAGAATATGTTTCACTTCATAGTGGGTCTGTCCCGCAACTACAAGGGGTCCGGGTGCCTTCTTAGGGGGAGGTCTTAAAGTGGAGCCCCCGATAAGGTTTCAACAAGCTGCAATGGAAAACAGGGTGAATTCTACCTAACGTTTAGGGAGTTTCAGTTTTACAGTGACCGGATTGATGATCTTTACGATAGGAAAAGGCCCCAAGAATTTCGGTCCTAACTTTTTACTAGGTAATTTGAGGCATAAATACTTAGTCAACAGATAAACCTTTCCCCCAACTTGGAATGTTCTTTGGGGAGCCCTCTTTTTATCAGCCTGCTTTTTATAGGTTTCAAAAGTCTTTTTTAAAGCAGTTTTTGTGTTTCTCCAAACTTCTTCCCATCCCCTCACCCATTGGTCCAGTGTCTGGGAAGCGGTTGGCACCTGAGGGTATTCAGGTATTGGACTGAACTCTTTTCCTGTGGCTACTCTGAAAGGTGTGTAGCTGGTGCTGCTGTGCACAGAATTATTGTACGCCACCTCTGCAAAAGGGAGGTCATTCCAGTTTGTCTGTTGGTAGGAAACGTAGCATCTGAGATATTGCTCCACCATTTTGTTAGCGGATTCTGCAGCCCCATTGGTGGTCAGATGAAAAGCAGATGATAAGCCTTGAAATGATCCAATTAATTTAAGAAAACTCCTCCAAAACTTCGCTGTGAACTGCACTCCTCTGTCTGAAATTATGCGCTTAGGGGCGCCATGCAGCCGGTAGATATATTTCAGGAACAATTTAGTCAGTCGTTGGGTAGATGGGAGTCCTTTGCAGGCGATGAAATGAGCCTGCTTCGAAAACAGGTCTATCACAGTCCAGATGACAGTATTTCCTCTACTTACAGGTAGGTCTACAATAAAGTCCATAGCTATTTCTTCCCAGGGTTGAGAAGGGTCTGCCACCGGCTGCAGTAACCCAGGAGTTTTCCCTGGTATTCTTTTCATTGTGGCACATACGGTACAACTCTTTACATAGTTTTCCACATCCCGTTTCAGCCCCGGCCACCAAAATTGCCGGCGGGTGAGATGTAGAATTTTTAGATATCCAAAGTGTCCAGCCTGTTTTACATCATGGCCATGTTTGAGAGCATTAAGATGGAGGGCTTCAGGCAAATACAGTTTCCCCCCCTTGTAAGCCAGACCATCCCTGCATGTCAAGGAGGTTTGATTATCTTTGAACCATTGATTGGTGAGGAGCTCTCGTTTTATTTTCTTTACCCCAGGGTCATCAGGATTTGGGACCCTGCGAGGCATGAGCTGAGCGGCAGTTTGTGGATTGGAGATAATTGCCTCATTAACCTCTTCGCGTTCGCTTTTGTACTGGGGCAATCTCGATAGCGCATCAGCTAGGAAGTTTTTTCTTCCTGGTATGTACTTTAGAGTGAAGTTGAAATGGTTAAAGTACTGTGCCCACCGTACTTGCTTTGGGGACAATTTGCGGGGAGTTTTCAGTGCCTCTAGGTTTT